>LAPY01000058.1:367078-377932 GCA_000970635.1 Eragrostis tef
TCCTCTTCCTCGCCGACCTCGTCCGCCGCGTCGACGCGCCGCTCGCCGTCGACCTCGTGCGCGTCGAGTCCTACGGCGACGGCACCGAGTCCAGCGGCGCGCCGCGGGTCACGGCCGACCTCAAGGTCGACGTCGCCGGGAAGCACGTCGTCGTGGTGAGCACGCCTCTCCTTGGTCCCCCCCTCCCCCTCGCACGGCGCGTGTGTGTGGCTGCACTATCGTCACGTTTCTGCTTTGCGTTGCGTGACAGCGGCCCGTGGGAAAGTCTCTGTCTTTTCTCGGGGTTGCCTACGGTGTGGTGGTCCTGTGCCCACGAATTTGTTCGCTTTGATCGTCTGGTACCCGTCATTTGCTCATGGGCGGACTCTATCTAGGATAGTTCACGTGACCGCCTTTGTTTATTACTACCTCCTTGTTCCTTGCTTCACTCAATAGCCCTCTTCAAATGTGTTTCTTCGGTTACAGAGTCCCTGTCATTTCAATGCTAGCAAAACTATTTCATACTGCAACGTTTTACAGCGTTTCTGCATCACATGTATTTCCAAGGTCCCTGAAAATTGGAGGCGAAACTGTTCTAAACGGGACAGGAATGATTGGTCAGATAAGGTGCTAATATTCTAAAATAGATGCAGAGCATACAGTATTTTGGGTTAGGGCTAGGCGAAGAAGTGGTGATGTCCAATGAGCCGTATAAGATTGTTTGAAAGCTGTTTGTAAAGGCAATAGTGGTATTGAATCTGTCAATACGTCATAAATTACCACATGAAAATTCAAAGCTAAACAAAGACTACTCTGTACTGACTGGAACGGTGAAATGGGCAGCTGAAAACATGGACGCAATATATGACAAGTCAACCTTGCTGAGTTACAGGTCGGAATGTATGGAACAGCCACTCATTATAAATCAGCTGTTGGTGGAATGTCGGTCAATTTAAACTTTAGTTGATCATTGGCATTTTGCTCCTGTATGTTGTGATGTCAGTGATGTGGCTCTAAGATGGGTCCTGCCTATAGATTTGATAATGTATTGCTTGTCCCATGTTTGACAACTGAGGAATTTTATTTGTCTAGAAATAATCTATACTATGAGACATGCTTTTATTTTAAATTTTTAGTTATGTTAGGTTAGACTTCTTTATCATCTTATGTAAAAGTTCCCTGCTGCCTATAATCATCGGAGATGACCTGTTACTTGTTGGTCAGTCCTTTCAATTTGTATGTGGAATTTGACCATGATCTTATATCTTGGTAGGTCGAAGATATTGTGGACACAGGGAATACTCTCTCCTGTCTCATTGCTCATTTAGAAAAGAAAGGTGCTTCATCCATATCGGTTTGCACTTTCCTTGACAAACCAGCAAGAAGGAAAGTTGACATTCGGCTAGTAGGTGATGGAAAATTCTATCGTGGCTTCAAGGTACCAATATCATCTCCTCTTAATCAGTTCTGTAAGGCACTCATTTTTTCATGAAAGCATTTCTTTTGTTGTGAAGTACCGTTAGGTTACATCCACTCTCCAATGTCCAATCCCCCGCCTTGCAATTTGTTTATTTGTTTTTGTTCTTTTTTCAGTGCCCAGATTACTTTGTTGTTGGCTATGGTATGGATTATGCGGAACTCTACCGAAACCTCCCGTATGTTGGAGTTCTCAAGCCCGAGATGTACAAGAAAGATTCATGCAATTAGACCATGCTACTCAACCAAAAGAAAGTTGCAAAAGATAGCAACAGTTTAGTTGATATTTGCAGGCACGCATTGCTTAATATTGTACAAGAAAGAAGCATGAAGCCTGCTCCGTAGTTTACCTTTTCTCCTTGTAACTGTGGAAAGCATCTGTTTCCATATTTCAGTAGCATAACAGTGAGATGTATCATTGTCATTTTTCTTCACCAAAACTGCAACCAAGAGTAAGATGTGGTTGCGTGACATGAAACCTCTTCAGCTTACTGTTTACAGGCTGCAGCTGAAACTTCTGATCTCGTAGTAAGCTGCTGAAGCGTGGTTGTCTTTTTCTCTTGTAACGAGCTTGCGAAAATTCTTGGCCGGGATCATATCTGGGCCCTCTGGATTGGGAGAGGAAACGAACCAAATTGAGGGCATCGGGTGAAAGTGGATCTGGGCCAGAAAAAAATAGTTGGTCAGGTATTTGCAGTTTCTCTGCTTTCATGTACTACATGCTGAGCATATTCTGTTTCAAGGCATTTAGAATCCTAAGGGAACATTCCTTATTCTTTTCTTAACTTTGGAAAATTTGCGCAGATGCAGTCATGGCATTCACAGCCTGAAAATGGATTCCTTGATTTTGCAGAAGTAAATTGATTTTTAATTGAAAATTTTAAAGCCCAAATTGGGTCATCGAAAAGAGTTCTGTGACTATTTTGTTCCTCAGTGTAGCATCTCCAATTTTCCAGAAGGAAGGCGCCCGTATGATATGGGCATAACTTGGGCAACATGCCGTTCAGCGCGCGGCAACCTACAGGACAAAAGTTTGGCGTCCTCGAGCTGAAAACAACACCATGTCGGTGCTGCCATCAGCACAGGAAGAGGAAGGCGTCAAAACGTGCAAGAAGCATATCAGCGGGGGAGAGAACCTGCCACAAACTGTGGATACGTTATCTTCAGTGAGCACAACGCGAGCCAAGAAACCAGCAGCAAGCGGCATCCGGCAATGAGGCGCGCCGCGCTTTTCCGCTTTCGTGCCACAAAGCTCGCGGAGGTCCGAGTCCACACAATGGCATCTTCTTCTTGTCCAAAGAGGTTTTAGCAAACAGAGCAAACCATTTGTTGGTCCTCTTCACAAAACCTCGGCCATGGCGACTAGCCTCTTCTTGTCCACGGCCTCCCTCCTTCCCCAAATCCGGCGCGAGCCTGCCGCCATCCCCTCCGTTTCCTTCTCCCTGAAGCCCCGCCGCTATCTTTCATTCTCCCGGATCCCTCCCAAACCGCCGCGCTGCTCCAGAATCCCCTGCTCCCCGTCAGGCAAGCCGTCCACCGCCGGCGTCCTCTCCTCCGTCGCCTCCGCCTCGACGACCTTCCTCTTCCTGCTCGCCGCCTCCCTCCTCTCCCTTTCCGGCGTCCGCACACTTCCCGCTCTCGCCTGCGCTCCCACGACGACCCAAATCGAAGAGCAGGACGAGCAGCAAGAATCCGAAGAATGCAAGAAGCAGGGCGACGACGAGGTCACGAAATCAGAGGAGGAGATAGCCAAAGAGGAGGTGGTGGTCGAGGTCGATGACGAGGTGAAGCTGTACTCGGATATTCTGAGCCGCGACCCGGGCGACGTAGACGCGCTCAAGTGCGCGCTGTTCGCCAAGATGAAGAGCGCGGACTGGGGCCGCGCGCTGCAGTACGTGAGCCAGCTGCGGGAGGCCGAGCCCGGCGAGGTGGAGTGGAAGCTGACGGAGGCGCAGCTGCGCGAGCTCAATGGGGACCTCGCCGAGGCCGAACAGCTGTTCAGGGAGGTCCTGGCGGAGGATCCGCTCCACGTTCGGGCTCTCCATGTGAGTACATCATACAGGTTCTTCTGATTTGTGCAGTCTTGGTGATTCGTCCACAATGCTTGCATCATGATAGCAGATTACTCTAAGCTAAGACATTTCCCTGCCTTCCAATGATCATATACATTCAGAGTTCAGACTGGTACTTGTGGCAATTGCAATACAAACATTAGTGGTGAGGGGAAGAAAATTCGTGCCACTTTCTGTGAATACTCTTGCAGTAGTCTAAACTATGCTAGAACCATCCCGTGAACGCACAGGTGTAGGATTTGAGGGATAATCATCAGCCTATATGTAGCCCTTTGCACATTGTAGTTTGCGGTGTAGCTCTGCGTTGATGTTCGCTTTCTGTAATTTTCATTGTAAAATGGTACAGAGTTCTCGTTATAAAAGGAGGCTGTTGTCAACAATAAATCGTGGCATGCAACTGAACAAGTCAAGCTAGCATTGCAAATTTTGCCATGTAACATGCAGGTATAATTGACTTCTTTATGGCTTTGTGCGTAATGCAGCAACTTTCACCAAGTTTGCTATGTAATGTCAACATTTTTCTGTTCAAATGTCTGCAGCTGATTACTGACCACAATCTTGTCTTTAGGCTTTCTAAAAGCATGTCCTGTTTAAGTCATACTCTTGAAACAGTTGATACTTTCTCATCCTCTGGTAACACCTTGCATCCTTGCAGGGCCTCGCATTGTGTATGCATAAGAAACTTGAAGGACCTGCTGTTTATGAAATGCTAGAAAATGCTTTGCAACTTGCAATTTCAGAACAAAGGGTGCCTGAAGAGCGCAACATTAAGATTTTGATTGCACAAATGCACGTTGTCGAGGTAACAAATATCCACATAAAAATACCACGGAGTTCTGAACCCATGGTAGTTTTCTGGTCGCTAAAATGAAATTTTTGATGACGCAGGGTCAGTTGGATGCTGCCTCTGAGAAACTGCAGAATCTTATAAGTGAGGATCCTCGAGATTTTCGGCCACATCTTTGCCAGGTATTCTTTGATCCTTTTGTGGCTCTGATGAGTCCTAAAGCTCCTTTATTTGATTCTGACTGTCAATTTTCTCAGGGCATCGTTTACGCACTGTTAGACAAGAAAGAAGAAGCAGATGTGGAATTTGATACATATAGAAGCCTCGTGCCAGATGAATTCCCTGATAAGAGTTTTATCAATGATATTATAACGGCAGCTAAAACGGAGTCAAATGATCGGGTACAAAAGGAGTTTGGGTCTGAGTTTTTGTGGAAGAAGTGATACATCAGGATTACCATGGCTAAACGCTCGATACTCATAGAGTTTTATCAATCATTTGTGTAACTATATCTACCCTATGGGAGACAACTCTCCTTCACCAATGTTACTGATAAAATAAAAATAAAGACAGGTGAAGGAGACTTGTCTCTCATTCCTTCTCAGCCCCTCCCTGCTGTCACTCGTCAGTAAAATATGATGAGCACTCGTGATTCGTTAAGTGCCAATGTGCCCCTCTTAATGAAATAGTAGTAACGTGCTAAGCCATGTTCTTGAAAAAAAATGTTTATGACAGCTATCTGCTTGAAGTCCGTATTGTAAAACTTTTTTCTGGCCGGTCCCTTCCCAATCCTACGCAGTATGCACAAACTGGCTCTACACGGCAATTGCTCAAATATGGAAGGATGTATAGAAGGAGCCTCATGGCAGGACAAGCTGGGAGGGAGTCATGAAGGAGATACAAGCAGCCGGTCAACTTCTTCCTGAGGTGATGTTCAGTAGAACCATGAGAGATTCGAATAAAGCAGCTCATCTTTGGGCACAGCTAGCGCTGAAGAATATAAAGAGTTCGTAGTGCGTAGATTTAATTTTCCTTCTTGCATTAGTAGTGTGACTAGTGTCGTTGAATCGGATTCGGAGTTTCCAGTCTGTGATGAATGATACCCCTAGTGGCAGTAGGGAATCAGGTCACCTGAAACATTTTGTCTGGTGGAGTTGAGTACGGGTGTGTAACCATACTGTACCGTGATGAATATATCTCTCCCGTTCGAAAAAGAAAAAAACAAATATGGAAGGATGCAGCCTCATTGAGGTAAACTCAAATATATACCATCTTATATTAAAATTCTGATTTTACTCCTATGATAATCACCTCGATGAGAACTGAAAGTACTTGTTTTCTTTTTTATTAAACTAGAACTCGAGTAGTAGAACTAACAGCATTTTTTTTCCTTTAAATGAGTAGTTTTTTTTTAGACAAAAGGCAGCGCCCAGCTTTATATTGAAAGCATCAGGATTACACTGGTGATACCAGTTTACCATTTGCCAAGCACGCGGCGATAGGCACGCTCCGCTAGTCCTTCTACCAGTTCTACTATATTCTAACGATTTCTATCCTGGACATAGCTAGGAAAATAAAGGCAAGTCGCAATTAGGAGACTGAGGTAGCATTAACATGCGTTATTACAGCATTGTGGCCAAAATTATTGTTGCTAATAAGTTCCAGTTTGGCTTGTATCTTCTCCACCAGCTCTTCAACCGCATGCCGTCCATCCCCCCTGAGCAGGATTTTCCATCGGAGCATGAGCGACACCGTCTTGTACGCCACAGCCTGGGGTGATGTGCAAATGGCATCACGGAAGACAAAATCATTACGAGTTAGCCAAAGCATCCAGCAAATGCATCCTAAGACAAAAAACATGATGCAGTTTTGATTGCGATTCGAATTGTTCATTGTCACATCTATAAAGTCTTGTAATCTTGTCGGAGCATATGGCCAGTTTAGCGCATCTCTGTAAATGCACCATACTAGTTTCGCAACTGGGCATATAAATATTAAATGTCTAGGTGTTTCTAGCGCTCCACAAAGCTTGCACACTTCGCTTCCTTTCCATTTTTTCTTCTTCAATTGCTCTGCTGTGGGTATTCTGTTCTGGAAAAGCATCCAAATGAAAACCTTAACTTTCAGTGGTAATTTGGAGTCCCACATCTCCGCCATTCTCATATCAATTACTCCTTCAAAGGTGAGGAATTTATACAGAGATGATGTCGTGTATTTACCAGAGCTCTCTAGTGCCCACTTTACTGTGTCTGTTATATCTGTATTTCTAAAGTGAACCAGTTTTTCATTTAACTGTTCCCATTCTAATATTTCAGCTTCCCCAAAGTTCCTCCTGAAAGATAGGTTTAAACCCTCTGTCGAGACAACTTCTGCCACTGTATAGCTTTGTTCTCTGCATATCTGAAACAGCCTCTCAAACTTAATCTTCAGGGGACATGGATCTATCCATGGGTCTAACCAAAATCTAGTTTTGTCTTCCTTTCCGGTGATATAAACCAGGCCTCTAGCTGTATATTGTTTGACATCATGCAGCCCCCTCCAGAACTGGGACCCCCCTTCTCTTTTGCTACTATAAAAGCCTTTGCCGCGTAGGTATTTGTTTCTAAGTAGTGTACAGCGGAGATCATCATCACCTCGTTCCAACTTTACTATCCACTTGGATAGTAAGCACACGTTCATTATTCTAGTGTCCGTCAGCCCAAGGCCTCCATTTTCTTTAGGCTTCGCCATAGTTTCCCACTTTACCATATGGTACTTCTATTAGGTTCGGCACCAGCCCTCTGATGAGCCCTTCTTGTTTGGCTTTCCAGTAGTGCCATTGAGATTAATTCCCACTTTCCCTCCTTCTACAGCTTGTTTAATCCATCTTATCCATTTATCAGGAAACTTCTTTTGTGTTAGCACTTTCTCCAAAAATGTCCAGCTGACCTTATCATAGGCTTTTTCAAAGTCTAGCTTCAAAATTATACCCTGTTTCTTCTTATTTCTGAGTTCATGCATTATCTCATGCAGGATTACTACTCCATCCAAGATGTATCTCCCTGGAATAAAAGCTGTTTGATTCTTACTGATGGGTCTCTCTGCCACTTTAGTCAGTCTAATGGTCAGCACCTTTGTGAACAGTTTATAATCCACACCTAGCAGACAAATGGGTCTATATTGCTTGATATTATTTGCATCTTGAAGTTTGGGAATAAGTGAGATCAAACCATAATTGAGTCTGCTGAGGTTGGACTGTTCACTGTGAAACTTGTTAAACATTTCTAACATAGTTTCTTTGATTTGTGGCCAGAATTCTTTATAGAAGGTGACTGAGAAACCATCAGGCTCTGGTGCAGTGTTTGTCTTCTCTTTAAATGAGTAGTAGAACTAAGAACTTTTTTTAGATGAGCAGAACTAAGAAGTTTTTTTTAATTAAGAACTAAGAACTTGGTAATGATTTCATCGGCACCCTAGGGCGGTGGGGGGAAGAAAACAGAGTATACGTACGATCGGACCTGTATGCAATCAGAGCCGTTGCTTGGTGAAACACGTTTGAGGGGCTGTTCGTTTCCATTGGGGGCTAAAGTCGAAAGTTTTGCCTCTAAAGTTTTGGAGCTAAACTTTAGGCCTAAATTTTAGCCTATGGGGTGTTCGTTTCTATGAGCAAAAGATCATTTTTTTTTCAAAATAACTCAAATATTTTCAAATCTATGCAACACCATGCAAATATATGAAAATTCATTCAAATCAAACATTACCGGCCACAATTCAAAGTTAAATTACAATGCATGCGAGTTTTAGCCCGTTTTAGGGCCTCTTTCGGGGCTAAAGTTTTGCTCCAGTTTTTGCCTATTTTACTCTTTAGGCCTAAAGTTTTTCTCCCCTGTTCGGTGATCCATAAGCTAAAGTTTTAGCCATTTATTTTTTTTTTGCCAATTTAGCGTTGGAAACAAGATGGCAAACCCACCTGTCAGACTTGGGCTGCTCCCCGTCGCCCCGCACCTTATAAACGCGCCGCGCGCCCGCCCCCCTCCTCTTCACCGAAAACCAGAGCCGCCCTCCTCTGTTCCCTCCACGCGGAGCTCCCCGATCACGCACCCCTGGAGAGGCAACGCGTGCGCGAGATCGCGCGACTCTGGACGGTTCTAGGGGCGGCGACCACCGCCGGCGGCGGGCGAGATGACGGACGGCCACCACTTCAACAGCATCTCCCTCGGAGGCCGCGGCGACGGCGTGAGTCCTGCTCCCCTTCCTCCCCTCGCCCGTCCCGTTCTCGAGCTCGTCCCGGCCGCCGTGCTTCTCAGCGAGTCGGCGCGTCGTTTCATTAGGGTTTACCGTTTGAACCGTTTGATTTTGTGGCGGCGGGTTTTTTGCATACGGCGTTTTTGTGCGGCGCTTGATTCGCCTAGGGGTCAGGAGTTAGGGTTTCTTCCTGGGGAACATGAAAATTTTCAGGATTTCTACAGGAATAAACTCTTGGAACAATGTGGGCCTCTGGGACAATCGAATGGACTCTTGGGTTTCATATGAAATTACTGTTGAATGGCGCAATCCTTGATGTTATTTCTGAAGTATAACATGAAGTATAACCTCTTGGAAATTTTTCTGTTTGGTCTGTGTAATATTGCACACTCATTTCCTGATTGTTGCATCACTGCATTCCGTGCAAACAGCGTCTCTCTTATGATGACTGTAACGGATGCACCCTTTTTTTTTGTAAGATGACCCATGGCCTCCATGATAGACACTTAAGGTTTGTTACCTGTTTTCATGCTGAACTGCCCTCCATGATTGATATAAATTAAAAAAAATTATCTTTCTATTATGGATTGATGCACTTAAGGATTAACTCTTAATATTCTAAACAACAATAATGCAACCAATTTCACCTTTTTCATTGCGAACGTGGAAATACAGTCCATTAAGTCCGATAAAATTTTTATTTTTATTATGGTTATCACAAATTTTTATACCTCAGTGATGCTGAAATCCTGTTGTGGTTTGTGCTCTTGTAGAACCCTGGACAGTTTAAACTTTCTTCAGGAGGGTTGGCATGGAAGAAGCAAGGTGGAGGAAAGATCATTGAGGTTGATAAAGCTGATATCACTTCTTTAACATGGATGAGGATCCCTAGATCTTATCAGCTTGGTGTTGGGACGAAGGAGGGCCTTTATTACAGGTTCTTTGGCTTCCGTGAACAGGTGAAATTCGCTTCACTGCTTTTATCTTTAATGAGATCAGAATTTTCTTTGTATGTGTAACATGAAAAACTGCTGAAAAAAAGAATTGGTATCTTTGTATATTGTAACTTCTGAATTATTCCAATTTTTGTAGGATGTTAGTAACCTGACTAGTTTCATACAAAAGAACATGGGAATTACACCAGAGGAGAAGCAGCTTTCCGTTAGCGGGCATAATTGGGGTGGAGTTGAAATCAATGGTTAGGCAATATTTTCGTCAAATATATCTGTAACCCATTGCCTTTTGGTACTCTCTGCTTGTTTAATGTTTTTTTCCTGTTGTTTCCATTTCAGGAAATATGCTTTGCTTTAATGTTGGTTCACAGGAAGCATTTGAAGTATCTCTAGCAGATGTGTCTCAGACTCAGATGCAAGGGAAGACAGATGTTGTACTAGAGTTCCATGTAGATGATACTACTGGGGCTAATGAGGTCTGTGGTTTGCCTGATTGTCCTTCTCTTTGTCCATGTTCAGTTACTGTTTTGTAGTTTTATTGGTTTAATGTGTAACTGCGCTGTTTACTGGGAATGAAGCTAGAGGTAAACAAATTTTGCTTAAGTTTAACATAACTTATGTGCGAACAACATTGTACCACTCTTTTACACACCATATAGTGTCTCATTTATTCTTCAACTGTCTAAACAAAATATTATGCTTCTAGCGATTCCATTAGCTGTTCTATATTGCAAAGCGCCCCCATAATTAGGACAAATAGCCGTTAGACAAAACTTTAAGTTGTATGCTGTGCCTACAAGACTTACATAGCTACATACATTAATGCATGCAATTTAGAAGAAATTCAATGATGCAACTTTGTGATCTGTTTTTATTACCATTATTATTGCTTCTGAGCTTAACTCCTTTCTCCCTCATTTTGACTACAGAAAGATTCTCTGATGGATTTAAGTTTTCATGTACCAACTACAAATACTCAATTTGTTGGAGATGAGCACCGTACGTCAGCTCAGGTGAGTTTGCTTTAGTCACACACTACGAAAAAATCACATACGTCCGGTGCAAATTGTACTATCTCCTCTCTTTTTCAGATGTTATGGCAGGTGATTTCGGCTAAAGCTGATAGTGACGGCTCATCAGAGACAGCAGTTGTTACATTTGATGGAATTGCAATCCTCACACCAAGGTGGGAAATCAAAATTTTACTTCTGCAGAGCATATGCTTGACTAAATTACTGATATGTTATTTAATATGTATATATATATATTTGTTTTTACCCTAAAAAATAGCAAACTGCTCTGTTTGATTTCAGAGGTAGATTCAGGATTGAGCTTCACACATCATTCTTGCGGCTCCAAGGGC
>LAPY01000059.1:11928-22870 GCA_000970635.1 Eragrostis tef
GACACCGACACTACGGTGGCTTGGCTTGGCTTGGCCCCCCTATGTCTAAATCCTGGCTCCGCCCCTGCTTCGTAGAGTAAGGTGTGTGCGTGTACTTTCACGAAGCGATTGTGCTTATGTATTGTTTTCTCAAAAAGAATTTGCTAATATACGGTACATGCACGACCGACTGTTCATTGTTCAAATGCTACTCGTGGTTGAAAATGACACATGGGTCCCGACAAGGACCAACTAGCATGGTTCCAAGCAGTTTCAGTCATCCTCTTTGCATCGTTCCACTTAGATTTTGGTCCGGTCGTTCCATGCATGCAACCGTGCATTCTGCTAGCTAGAAGCTCCATGGCTGAAGCTGCCAAACTGGATAGCACAGCCTTGCTCTCTCACAGTCATATATACTCGTATTAATTAATTATGTTTTCAGCTGTTTGGAGGACTTTGCTTGCTGCTATCAAGCCACCAATCTCGAGGCCACACAATGTATCAGCTGAATGGCTACAAGACAATGTAGACTGAGGATCATTTTTTCCGTTCATGGTAGGAGAGACTTGACTTGATCAACAACGCCTACTTGGAATGTTGCTAGCTATGGGCTATGGCAGTTGGAAAACATGCATGGAAGGCCACACGTGGTTGGTATGGTAGATGGTACACAGCCGCGACACGCGCTTACACACCGTTCGTCCGCTTCATTTATGTAGTACCAGCAAATCGTTTTAGAATTGCATAGCTTGTTTTTTTACGTAAATTTATTTATGGGTCCCAAACTACGCTAGCGAGAGAAAGGATCGTGTGAACACGGAGAGAGAAACGGAGACAAGAAGCAGCTAGCCTTGCATGTTCAGAGAAGATCGACGCGAAATTGACCAGTTGCCAAGCATATTCACATTATCAAATACTCTTACATGGACCGGGGTGATTATACAGCTTCCAATGCAGGCACGCAGACTGTCTTGCGTTCCAGCGTTCAGACGGGGATGGGATATGCAGAACCAGGAGACTTATTTAAAGTAGTAAGTAATTCAGTGCTCCGTTGAGCAATGCAGTCGCTGTGTGAAAATACAGACTAGCACACGTACGAAGAAAAACATAGAAGTGATTAGGAAATAAGTGAGTCCAAAAAAAAAAAAATTGGCCCATCCGCTCGACCAGCCGCGCTTTGAGCAAGTCTGTTTTCACGACGAGGCTAGCGAAATATTCGCACACGTAGATTTTTCCTAATTTAAGCATTAGTATTTGGTATTTATTTTAACAGAAGCAGAAGAAAAAAATATTGCCATCAAAAGCTATACTTAGCTGTCCGCCCATACTTAGCTGCTCATTCCACAAAGGATCGAGTGAAGGAAGTGACGATAGCTTCAGATGCAAACACTTATTATTGCAAGTCCTCAGAACAGGCGCACTGACAGGAAAACGACTATAATGTTTATGTCCTGACTAGAACTAACCAACATTAAACTACACTTAAGCTATGATAGACCTGAACCCAAGACATGACCACGCGAACAAAAGTTGCACAAAAAGGTTCACAAATATTCAGGTCCAAGTCCACCGTCAACTCAACAACTTATTCATAGGAAAATAAATCAAAGTTGCGAACCGGTGACCCATGCAGCCCCTCCTATTGCACATATGTTGTGATGTTTCTTTGCCAAGGTCCAGCACCTATTGTCTCCCCCTGCATTGCAATCACGACACCACCTTCGTGTTCCATCTCTCGAATAAGTTGCAAGAGTCTTGGAGTATGTCCAACAACAAATCCAAAAACCTTTCCTGAGGAAAGTCCCCTGCTTCGATCGATTTCTCCATGATTTGCAGGTAATGTAGCACCACCGGTAACATTATCCATAGCTTCAACCATACCACGACCAAGCGCATCTCCCTGTCTTCCTTCTTCAAGAGCTTTACGGTCAAAACCCTTGTCATGTGTACCTCGGACACTGCTAGCTTGAGCTTTGCATGTGTTCTTATTATTACGAGGCAAGTCTTGGCTCTCAAAAGGTATGTCATTCCTCATCCCAATTGTTTCTTGACCTTGTTCTTTACATTGTACCTCATATTGATGGGCTGATAAATGTTGTGTTTCCTTCTCTACTTCATGTGCACAACACCCACTCACATTCAATGGTTTTGCAACTGCAACACCTTCATGTTTTCTAGGCTTGAATACTCCCCACAAATAGTTTTTTCCTTTAAATGCTGCATCAATGTAGAAGAACATGATGAGTGATAAACTGTAAAAAATGTCTACTTAAGAGATCACACATTTGTTGAAAGAAATACTTTACATACTCTTATATTGTTCTGGTAGTAGAATCGATGGGAATATCAACATCTCAGCTTCACCAACAATAGCTCGAAGTACTAAATCATTCTCTATGACTTCCTTAACTAGTTGATCCAGTTCTTCATTTGGCCTAGAGATGAAAAGAGAACATTCTTTAGGTATATAAATATCAAAATAGAGGTAAAATATATAGGAAAACTGGGCAAAAGGTTTGGCAAGGCACCTCATTTCATTAGGGAAAAAATACAAGCCAATGTTGTTGCCATTGGGTTCCGACACATCCCATACCTTAGGCCAAGCCTTCGATCTAGAAATCTTTGTCACTTCAACAATAGGCATCAACGATCTTGACAATTTCCAAACTTTCTCACCATATTTGGTCGACAAATGCCCAACCAATGACACATACTTTTGACCTATCTTAAAGATCCCTCTGTTGGCATAAATAAAAAAACTATTAATATGTAGATAATGTAGATAATAATAAATTATACATAAAATTATTAAAGCGAGTCTTAGTACCTCCAGGTAGGTTCATCAATAGGCTTTGAGCAACAACTTTGTTCAATGCAGAAAGGCATGGAGACTTCAGCATTACACTCCATTACTTTACGACGAGGTTTCTTCATTTCTCTAATAAAACTTTGAATGCTAGCTTCCACATCTGCTTTACTATGTTCAACAACATTTGATTTAGCCTTTTCATCTGATAATGATTCTATCCTCTTTCTATTCTTTATTTCCCCATTGCAATTAGCCATTTGTCCTGTATAATTTGTTTCCTTAATTTCTCTTTGATCCCTTGGATTGTTTGAAAGGTCCTTCCCAAAAATACGATATAAGGACTCCTTACCATTTCTGCTATTCAATTTTTTGTTGCGATCCTCTAGAGCGCAACGGACATGTCCTTGATTAGGATTTGATCGGCCCCTTAACTCTGATGAACAAGCATAACGGTGACTACTGACATTATTTTCCTTACGAACTAAATCTGCCATAGCCTTGAATTGAGTTGGCCTCAAAGCTCCAGTGACCTTCTCCAATGGAGACAACCCCCTAACCATTGTGGTCCGGGACCGTTTAACATTGCTATCTTTTGAAGGAAACTTCTTAGTTGGTTGTGAGCCAAGATTACCTCTTTGATCCATCACATTGCAACTAACATTCTCCAGGAGAGTCTTTTGCATATGTGCTCGAGTAGTTTGTAATTCTTTTCATGATTTTTTCATGATAATATTGGATTTTCTCGATCCGGATGGTTTTCGTTGCATTGGGGCAAATATTTCCATGTTCTTCATGGTTGACAAGCTCAATTACAAACTATTGTGGAATTAAATCCCCTATGAAAAACATTGAACATACAAAACACCGAATCAACAACGTTTATGGATATTATATTGTATATAAATATAACCTATAGATAATCTATCAATCACATTCTAGGAAAAAAATTATCGTTCCACTCAAGAGGAATATTTAATATTAAAGGGTACAAAAATAAAAAAAACTCAACAAAAACTATAAAAGAAGTTTAATGGTGAAAATAATCCCGGTTATTTCCATAGGTTAGACTTGACAATTGTTTACATTGTCAAATTTAGGTTGTGTGAATTAGGTAAGGAAAAGAACGTTACTAGACCAAATTGTCAAATATACATCTTTGCATATATTTTTTTTGAAATGTAAGGTTGTCTAGCATCAATATTTAGTTACTCGCGAAAGCCCTATGCTGATATGGAGGTGAATGTAGTATTGCATCAAAAGGGACAACCAGTGATTTGCCCGGGCACTACAACATGGTTACCCCGTTTGCGGCCCTGCACTGCTTTTGCCTAAATCTCTCTTCCAGATCCAGTGAGACTATCACAGATTGACTTAAATCACCTCCGTTGGCCTCCACGGCTCGACTAACCCCGACTAAGGTAACCCTAAGCAATCTGCTAACTGATCCTTAAGCAAGCACGAAGCACATGAGCATAGCAAGCACATGCACGCACCAACGCATAATTCAGCAAGAAAGACCGACAATAATTAAATGAAAACAACAAGACTAACAGGAGACAGATGGAAGATGTCGGGCATTACCTGGCTGGCGCTGGCTCCTACTCCGCGTGAAGGATATACGAAGCAGAGAAACCCAAAGATTGATCAAGTCGATACTCACGAGAGCCCGTCAGCAAACCCGTCGCCTGCCGCGCGAATCCCAACTCGACGAAGCAGTAGAAAAACCCAGCGGCGGCAGAGGGAGACAAGAGAAACCGGCAGCGAGAGGAAACCTGGGAGGAACGGAGCGCAACTCAAGCCGCCAGGGCGCTGCATTTTATAGGCGCGTCGAGGCGGTGGCTTCTCGTGTGGCGCAAGCAGAATTGGAAACGGAACGCCAAAGTAAGGGAAGGCTAGCGACCCGTCCGGCGAGGACTCCGCGCACCCGAGATCCCGAACGGGATTTGATCTCATCACGTAAATTTCCTTTTCTTTCGTTTCCTTTTTTTTCCGAACAAAAATATCTACTGGGTTTTGCTTTATGGTGCCGAGACGGGATCGACCACACCGTGCCATCTCGTCTCATACGCCATATATATCGTAGCATGAACCTCGTAATTGAGCTCGTAACATTCTGCTAATCATGCAATGTGTGTGCATGCACGTATAGCTGTAACCGGTTGGTATTAGCGCAGTGGCTGCTGCCATCTGCCATTGATGCCTGATGGTGAATTCCTGCGTGACTTCGTTCCTCCTCCAGCTGATGTGCTGTCAACGCTCTGGAGAAGAATTCGATTTCCACTCGAATAACCACTACTAATCCAAGGTTTTATAAAGGCAAATACTTGATCTCCTTGAATTTGCAGAAGCTTTGCAACCACCCTGCTTTGGTTGTCGAAGGAATGGACTCCACAGGTAGTGTACGTTCTCCTGCAAACGCCAAACGTAAAGATAATTATTGTGGAAAAACGTAAACATAATTTGCCGGATCAGAAATTGGTGAGTCAATGAATGGTTATTGTGATACTGTACGTCTGTACTTGTTTTTGGAACTATACTAAACAATACTTTAATCTGAAGAAATAATCAGCCTGTTCGCCTGGCTGCTTTGCAGCGATTGTTTTGCAGCAGCTACAGTGTTTCAGTTATTTCTTCTGCGGCCGCTACAGTATTTCTGCAGCAGCTGCAGTGTTCGCAGTTATTTTTCTGCAGCCGCAGCTACAGCCTGCCGAACAGCCTGAATGGTGCACAACTCACGCACGTAAGGGGCTAAGGGCATAGCAACGTCGGCGCGAGGGGAGCAATAAGGAGGCGCCAGGAGGGAACTTTACAGTTTACACGACATACTAGACTAATCAGCAGGAAATGGCATAGTAGGAGCCACTTTGATAGCCCTTGGATGCTGTTAGAGCATAAACTAGGATTGACACCACCGTAATTTTTCTTGATACTGCCTCAAGAATTCCGCATGTTTTCTCGTCGTGAATATCAATGCTAGAATACCACGGCGCCAATACCAGTCACACTGGTAAGTTGTAAAGCTGTCCCCAAACACGAAACGCCGATAGATAAGATACCTTTTAGCGCAAGGAGAAATCAGAAAACAGAAAATTACAAATTTTAACTGTTGCACTAAGTGACTCGCTGTCAATGAAATAGATGGAAGATGTTGCCAAAAACAATTATATTGAGAATATATGTTAGATTGAGAGATGTAACTGTAGCATCTGAATAATACCTATACAGACTTTCAAACGGGTTGCAAAAAAAAAAATCATATTGTTCATCCTCAAGTTTTTATTGGAATGCAAAGGATGTCCGTTTGCAACAACATTTACAGAACAATCTCCATTAGCAGCAAAAAGTCGCCTAAACCCAGAATATGAACAAGCACTGTTTGTTCATTTGCTCATACACCAGACCTGCAAAGTCCATTCAGTAAGGGCGCGATTGGATGCGTGTGTATCTGACCCGGCCAGGCTCCCCAAATGCAACCGCAACTTGATTGGTTCTCCGGCCTGGTTCCCAGCATGCAAACTGTGGTTGATTGGTTGGCTGCTTCTCCTACTCAGCTTGACCTGTGAGATGCAAAAAACGTCCCCCAGCCTGGCTCGCGGGGAACGGAATTGAGTTCCGTTTTTCTCGGGCCAGGCCCGTGCGCTGCAGGCCAGAGGAGGCCAGGCTCCCCAGCACCGAGCTGCGGAGGGTGGGGAAATGAACCAATCACGCCCTAACGCGCAGGCATCACAGGCCAGAGTTATGCAACGATTCCATCAGGTTACAGAAGTATCATAGCTCGTACCTAAAATACGAGAAATATGAAAATCTCCAGCCACTCCCCCACAGGCACCCAAAGTCAATGTGCACTACGTCATATATCACACTAGAGCAGATTTTTACATAATCAACACGTAGATGCAAATACTAGAAGAGATGTAAACGACCAAACCTTACAAACGAGATACCATTACAAGTTGGGAGGTGCATATAGAAAAGCTGAAAAAAAGAAGGCAACGCAAGTCCGCTTTGCTATCTCCCCTACCATAGTCAACCACACTATACTGCTTCCTCAGAAACAGCTCGGGGATCACCTTAACTTGGTGGCCATGCTGAGATGTGATCTTGGCTGTTGATACTTAGAGCCGCTAATGCCATGCTTCACTGCTGCATTGTGGTGGTGACGTTGCCTGCAGATATTGCCTCTGTCTGCGTAGCAAATACCAATGAACCTACTCCTGAATGACCTGCTCAAGTCTCGGAGTTCGTGCCGCAACAAAACATATAATCCTGTTTGGTGGAGCTCCCATGCTTGAGTTGATCTGTCCATAATTTGCAGGTCTGTTAGCAGCGTTAATACCAATGGCGGCAACTCCAGCCTGTATGGTGGTGGTAACAGCAGCTTCAGTGTTTACATCAGCAGAATTAGTCGCAGCAACAGTAGTTTCAGCAGTGTGCACAGTGTGATGCGATTCATCTTCGTTTTCCCTTTCTTCAGGTGTTTTAAGTTGAAAGCCAATGTTGCTGGCGCTTGGAAGACAGCTAGCTGAAACTTGTTGAGTGCCCTCAGCAGGAGACTTATAGTACACTGAATTGTCCATGCCAACTCTGGCGTTATATTCCGACCCCTGGTTCACCAAAGGCATGGCCCTTTCCATCAAAATCAATTCCTGATATGATTCTACAGCGTCTACATCGTTATGCTGCTTCGAGACATGTTCTTTTCCCCTCTCTTCCTCTTGTGCACGCCACACAGTACCATTGAGTGGATCTGCAGCAACAGCAACTTGACGTTCCCTTGGCTTAAATAAGCCCCACAGGTAGTGCTTTCTTCGAAATGCTGCAATTATAATAAATGCCATGAAAGACAACCAGTATAAAGAAAATCCTAGTCAAAAGAAAATCAAAAGAATCAAAATAACTTCTCGTGTGATACTGAGGTGTTACTAGGTCCTTATTCCTAGGGGGCAACAAAACGCTGAGGGCAAGGAAGAAAGAGATTTATTCATGGTCATATCCCACCATGGTTATGCCCATCAACTAGAGACAATAGCATATCCGAACTAACCAAATATATAGATGTGCATGTAATAATATAACTTAGGAGGATATGCGTGCTTCCTAACAAAGGTAATTAAAGATTGGATGACTCATCGAGCTTTTGTTATACTATGACAACAAACAAACCCATATTTCGTAAGTGGCCTGGCCATCACTGAATTGGAAATGGTCTACCGTACTACATTAAAATTTTCAGTAGTACGTACAGTCTCTAAGTCTGTTCAGAGACTCCCCCCAACCTAATAAACAAGGTCATCAACTACCAAGTTATTATCTTCCCCATACATTGGGTTTCGATTGAAGTTTAATAGGATAAAAGACACATCATATCTACGTATTTTAAAGAAACTTTTCATGACTATTAGGTTTTAAGCACTTCAGGTAGTGTTTAACTAACCCCTGGGTGTTAAAATGCATAGGAAGGTTATGAAAAATTTTTAATATATTATGTGAAAAAGAGCATATTATCATCTGTCACAGCATGAGATTTCAAATTACTTGTGTTTCATAAGGAGAAAAATAATTAACCAGAGGTGGGGAGTAAAGTTACTCGATTATGGTGGCTCATGGGTTAAGTGAGACAGAAAAAAATAGTTTGAATGCTATCTAAACATCAGAGAAATTTTTAAAGATAATCTTGAATCATGACATTAGTAATAAGGTATCAAAATTTCTCCATTACTAAAGACAATCAATCATATTTTCGAAGTAAAAAAAAAAAAAGAAACACCATACATACTCTTATATCTTTCAGGTAGTAGACTAGATGGGAATATCAACATCTCAACTTCACCAATAATCGCATGCAAGACCAAATCATTCTCCATGACTTCATTAATTAGTTGATCCATGTTGGCATCATGGCTAGGATAAAGAATAAGATCAGACATAGTTTCCACAGGAATTTAGTGCACATGTAATGCAACACAAATATAACATAAGTTACCTCAATCCGTGAGGGAAGAAATATAAGCCAATGTTATCATCATTAGGCTGTGATGAATCCCATATTTTAGATCTGACCTTCAACCCAGAAAGCTTCATCAATTCGATTGATGTTTGCAGCGACCTTGATAATTTCCAAACTTTTTCACCAGATTTGGTTGATAAATGCGCAGCCAATGATGTATATTCCTTTCCATCGATCTTCAAAGTTCCACTATGAAATAACCAAAAAGCCATTTCAACATGGAGAAAATTTTAATAATTAATAGTATAATAAAATTCAAATAACATTATCTATAATACCGCCAAATAGGTTTGTCAATAGGCTTTGAGCAACAATAGCACTGTTGCTCAACGAGTTCTGAAATAAAGGGCATGCGAACTTCGGTTGGACAGTCCATCGGTTTAACAGCTTCTACTTTTGACTCTACTCTCGCTTTATCTTCAATACCAACACGATTGTGGTCACCACCATCAACTTCTACTTCATCATCTCCACTTGTCACAATGTATCGCCTCCGTTTCTTCATAGGCTCGTGAATTGGTTTCTTCAAATGTACAACTATCTCACTAGCATCATCACCTTGTGTCACACATGTTTCCTTTTGCGTTGATTTTGTCCTCCCCTTAGACTTGATATCGACGACTTTGTTATCGTTAGCACCCATCAAACTCTTTATCACCCCTATCAGTTTCAACGAGAGTCCCTGTTCGCATACCTTCTTCGTTATCATCTTGAGCATGCACAAGATTCTGGTCGACATCATCAGGCTCCACATCTTGATTTTTTTCTATGCATTCTCTTTGCCCCTTCATCATTTCACAAGTTAGGTTACCAAGTTGTGAAACTCCATTGCTATGATCTTCCACACCGCCAACATTGAGATCATAAACTTTGTTTGTTTCAATGCCCATGGGAATCTTGTCATTAATATCACCACTTTCGTCTTCATCTATTTCTATTTACCTTTTATGGTTTTTGATCATCTTAGAACTTGGATCGTCCTAGCATTGGACTCCCTTAGCAATTACTTTCTTAGTGTCATTGTTTCGGATAGCTTGACGAGAGCTTGGCCTTCCTTCTGACCTAGAAGGCTTGTCGGATGTACCCAATCCATCAACTTTCTTTGCCTTGTGAACCACTCCTTCCATTGTTTGCACCTCCATTGATTGTAAACTTCCAACATTGTTGGTCATCAAGGGGATTCGAAGCTTAGAATGGCCCAATGCTAAGGTAGAATCATTCTTCGATCTCATGAGTGCAAGTCTCTCCTCTTCTAAAGAAATACCATTGCAAGATTTGGCATCCCTCATATAGTTCGATGAAGAAAGCCGTCGATTCTTAAACCCTAAGGTGGCGGGTCGCTCGATGCCCTTTGATGCAAGAGTCGATGGATGATTTGATTTGTCCATACCTCTTCGAAGTGTATCCAATTTTTCTTTCACCATAGGGGTGTCGTTGCGTCTGGCGTTGCTATCCTTGATTGGATTAGGGTCGGACGAGGCCATGTTAACTTGTTGTCCATTGTCGCTACCAATAGCATTGTTTCTTATATATGTCAAGTTCGCACGTAGCCTTAATGACTTTCTCGACTACCTTTACGATTTTTTGCCCACGTACTGACCTCAACCTACCACTAGGTTTCAAGAATTGATACCTTTTAAGAATTGTACCCAATTGTAAAACCATGTAAATCTCTAGTTTCACCTACAAAACTAGAGCATATCAACCCCTTCACCATAAACAAGACTTCAACTTAGAAGAAAAATTATCCCAGATTCACCGTTTTGGCCACAAAAACCTAATTATGTAACCTTATTGGTATAGTTAAGGTCACCGCCAATGCATCTAAACCAATAAAATGCTCAAGTTGTCAATCCAAAGAGTGTACCGGTAGGGTTTCATTCAGTAGTGAACATAAGACAATATGTATTTAAGTCGACATGCTCAAAAATAAATTGGAAGTGTGGGAATTGAATCATGGCCGATGTATTTAAGTCGACATCTAGGTGTCACCTTCTCGTCTAGGCAAGCTGAGACACCATGACTTCTAGGTCACCTTGCCAGAAAAACAACAAAAGACAAGAGAGGGGGAGAAGGGCGGAGGAGCGAGACATGAATCAATCATCAAAGAAAAGCAACTGCCGTAGAAGCCACCCCCCCCGCCTTTC
>LAPY01000059.1:90023-103305 GCA_000970635.1 Eragrostis tef
AACCGATATGCCCTTAGGCACGGCCATACATAACATAGAAATCACACGTGGAAGGGGGTGGGCAATTAGCTAGAGCGGCGGGTGCTGTAGCAGGAAATTCTAGATTACTAGTTACTCAGGGAATCAGCATACTGATATGTTTTTTTTCTTTCTAACTCATGCAGCTTTGAACGAAGCTTTGCGAGAAGAAGTCCAGCGACTTAAGATAGCTGCAGGGCAAGCTGCAAACATGAACGGTAACCCCTTCAACGGTGGACTCCAGCAGCAGATCCCATCCTATTTCTCTCAACAGCAGCACATGAGCTACTTAGGTGGACACCAGGCTCAGCATCGCAATCCAAGCCATCACCAAAGTTCATCAAATGGGGGGCAGTCGCTTAGTGGTCAGTCCCTAAACGACTCCATGGATTTCATATGAAGACCATCATATACCAACTGCAGTTCTGCATTGTAAAGATAGCTAATGTACAATGTATGCATATGACTCATTGGTAGGGTAGTTAGCTCTTCTTTGTATCATTAATCAGAAAGTAATTCTTGTATGACATAATCTTTTGTTTTAAAATATTTTGTTGGTTTCTGGAGTAATGCTGTAGACTGAATCAACTACCCTTAACAAAATACTTGTCATTGTTTACCCTGTAAAGTGGCTTAATGTCAGGCTTTACCCCCTGGTCAAGGTCTAGTTGATTCGCACGTTGTTCTGTTCCATCATGTTCTTTGGTTTTGTGTACGTGTTGCTACACAATGGAAACAGTTGGGGATCAAGTCATTAATGTGCACCGAATTAGCGCTTGGATACCAAGAGTCTTTTGCAAGTAATCTTGCAAAGACACGATGGATGGATCACGATGGCCTAACTAAGCCACCAACAATTGCTCCGTCAACTCGCAAAAGAAATGGTACTTTCGACATTGACAATTGCAAAACCAAAACTTAAACTCCATGTTTGCATACTTATGAATTAAGTTAGAACGTTTGGTAAAAATTGTGAATTAAGACACCCATACAGAAATATCATTTTCACCTGTTGAATAATTGATTACTAGTAGTCTAAAACATTATTTTACTGAAAGTGTATACTAATTCAATGGGAAAATAGTTAACTTGCATCTGCTTTTCTTAGCATGGTCCTCACCAGAGGCAGGTGGTTGGTTGGTCTCCCTCGTTCATTTGACAAAATGGAAACAGCATACTGGTGGTGGATGGGGTATGACGCTGGTCACTTCTCACGTCTTGCCTTTCTTGCTTTTGTTGCTGGTCCTAAACGATTGTAGATCTTAAACCTCGTCTGGCATATGCCTGACTTTATTATTTGACCAAAATATTCACTTTCCACAAAATGATTGAGACCATGAAACCTGTGGTGTTCTATAAAAAGAACTGGATCTTATCTGTTTTTTAACTATAAAACATGGCTATAAGTTGTACACACGATAATATGCTTAAACTAAGTGATGGGTTGAATAGGATTATTATCAAAAGAATTTGCATAGTGTGGGACTACCAGTACATCTAAACATTTCAGCAGATAACACAAGCAGTGTGAAAACCCGGTGTAAAAACATTTCACAGGGTAAAAACCCATAACACAAACAAATGTTTTAAGGCTTTTGCTGTGTTGCTTGCTCATCTATCGTGCTGCGCATCAGGTATTTTACTGCCAGGTAATTTTGAGGTGTAAAATATCATTAGCAATTCTTGTTTACGTAGTAATTTTGAGGTGTGTTTTGCTTGGTCATCTTTGAATTATGGTTCCATACTCCATAGTAATTTTGAGGTGGGGTTTTCTTAGTTTACGTAGTCTTGGCTTTAACTTGACTATAGGATTAAAGTATAGCACCACACTACCAGGCCCTTGCTTTGCGCCTATGTTAGTGCAGGTGATGATGTGTTACCCAACATGATAACTCGAGAGAAAATTGCAACATCATATGCTTTTGAGGTGCAGCAAACACTTTTTCTGTGAACAATGTACTTTATCTTTTCAAGTCCACATTGAGAAATCAAAGACGATGTGGAGAAAGAAAAGGGCACGCTTTCTTCTAGGATGTCTTTTTCATTGCGCTACCTGACCAGAACAGGTGCAATCGCCCTGCACATGACCATTGTAAGCTTGTTGGGTCTACTTGATAGCTGCATTATGTTTCCATTTGGTATTCAACTATTATTTGATTTATCTTTTTTCGATAATTGACTGGAAGTTCTAGCAGTCCTGAAGGAGATGAACACCTGTGTTGATCCAAGGACTCCAACCCTGTTGTATTGACAGAATATTTAGTAGTCCCTGAAGAAGGAAATAAGCACGCAGGCCATTCCGTGGACTCAGCTCGTTGTACCAATCAATACGGGCCATGTCAAAACTGAAAACAACAAGTCGTCCTGCTGTCACCTTTGCCTTCTCTTGCTACAAGATGCCCCTCAACTGAATGCTTTCCACCAAAAAAAATGCAGGGTGTATCTGCAATATTTTCTACCAGTCGCATTTTGACAAGCGCTGTCTTTTTTGCGCTACAAGTGGTAAATTAGCTATTTGATTCATGTTTTTTTCTACTCCGGCAAGGTCTTCAGTTTGCATAAACTTTTCTGACCATTTGATTGTTTGATTATCATATTGGTACCTACCCTAGGGCCTAGGAAAATAAAATAACAGAATAGGTCTGTATATCATATATCGTTTCAATGTACTGATTCCATGGACCTCAACCAGAATCATTAGTCCGACGGATCCTTGATCCACTGTTGCGTTTATGATTTGTTCAATTCTCTAGAGTAAGGGTTCGCTTCTTTCTCTGGTATGAATTATGTAGGCTGTTCGGCAGGCTGTAGCTGCGGCTGTAGAAAAATAACTGCGAACACTGTAGCGATTGCAGAAACACTATAGCGGCTGCAGAAGAAATAACTGAAACAGTCTGCCGGCCTTAACTCATTTGATGTCATTGTTGGTAGTGTATTTTGTACACGTATGGCAAACAGTCAAACCCATACGGAGTGGACTATGAGTTCAAACTCATTTGATGTCACTGTTATGGGCTGATAGTTTCTCATACGTCTTGAGTTACAGCCATTACTTTTCCTTCTCATTTCACCGGTTGGTTCTCTTGTATTCTTCATGGATTGGTTCGTACTTGTGATATCCACAGTGAGCTTTTCATGCCCTTTTCATTGACGAATTGAACTATGGATTCATGCACTTAGTTTGCGTACAGTACGTTCCACGTTGTCTAGGACCCTTTCTTGAAAAAGAACAACAAACTTCTCCCTCCAACTGTGCATGTATGTTTTATTGTACTTTTCTCTGGTTAATCATGAATGCAAAATACTGGTGATAAACAATGCATGGCAGTACTTATACTGAACTAATGACAAGACACCCTTCGTTGGCGTGTGGATAGTGACATCTTAGCTTGTCCTCACGTATCGTTCATTTCTACGCCACAGGCAAGAAAGCAATTTATGGTTCTTCCGTTGTTCAACTTAACAGTTAGTACTAAAAGCTTTTCAAAGCGCATCACTTGCGCTTTCTATATCTGGGCTGCTGTATTCAAGGTTGCAACTTGATAAACTGCTCGCAATCTTGACACATACTGATATGCAAATTATTACAGTTTTCGTAGAGCAAACTGTAATTCAAAGTTGTCAGGGAGAAGAGTACAGGACGAGTTGAAATGTAAAACAAGAGGTGGCTTGGAACGAAGAATATTTCAGTGGCCCACATTTGTTTTGTGTGAGTTCGCTTTCTGCATCAACTCTACCCTTTCAGACAAGCATTATTGTTCTCTTTCAGTTACATTCTATTGGTTATTGCTTGTGTAAATATATTTAATAAGTGGTTAGAATCATTGCTGTACCAGATGCATTATGAAACTGCTTAGAGTTTAATACTATCAGTTTGATCAGTAGCCGTACCGCATATCTGGTATTACAATCACACATAAAAGAATTGGGCAAGGTTGCCGGTTTGTGTCGTAAGCTTATTGGACGGTCATTATAAAATGAACTCATAGTTCCATAAGAAAGTAAATGTACTTTGCTTGTCTAAAGTAATTTTATTGGATCTGGTCTTTAAGTGACTTTGCAGCCTTGCAACATCTGGTCAGGAGCTGAGTGATTAATATGAAGCAGGCCAGAAGAAAGCGTGGATCTTTTTTTCTTCACCGAATTATAGTCCATTAGCCTCTTCCCCTTCACCTTAGTCTGTTTTTTCTGAAATCATTAACATTGCTGCTAGTCCACGCAGTTGGATGTTGCAACATGCCCGGAATACTTTGTGCATATGATCCAGAACATGATCACATGCAAACACCTAGCAAGAAGCATTCCAGGAATATTCTCTCCCATGCGCTCACTTGTTTCTGTTTCACTCTGATTGAACAGAAAAATAACACAATGACACATCATACCTCCTGAAGCTGGTAGACTACTGTACAAAATCAAACATCTTCTGCTAGATGATTGCCCCCATTAGGGCTACAGGGTAAGACAATTTAGCTGACACTAGCCATGAAGGTCCACATATAAAATTCTATCTTCTTGAGAAATGGTCCTAACACTCTGGCCTCCTCCTTGTGTACATAAGCTGTCTGAAACCACATACTCCAGGCAGTTCTTTCTGAGAACAGCAGCTGATGGAGACCATGTCATATCCTTGCTCCCCCCTCATCCCCTTCCCCACACAACATGGAGAAAGCAGCTACCTTTTGTGGTCTCCTCAAGTTGCAATTTCCCCTGAGAATGGCAATATGTGTAGTGATGCTGATCCAATTCCTTCCCCTGATCCACAGCAAGATAAGGAGTTCATGAACATGCTGATCCAAGAAGCCAATGATTTGCTTCAAGAAAGCCTCTCCAATGATGATCCATTGGCCGGTTTTGATGAGGGTCTGGTGGGCCAGGAGAATGACTGCTTGGTGGCCACAGTCCAGGAGAGGCTCATGGAAGAGAGCAGTTTAGGCGACCTCCTCGTCGCCGGTGCCAGGGCAGTCGAGGCCAGGGACTCTATCAACGCCTCGGCCATCATGTCAGGGCTTGACAATCTCATCCCTGGCGTCCCTTGCAGAAGCTATCATGATGCAGCCGTCGGCTCATTTGATCATCTGGCCTGCTACTTCGCCCGGGGCCTGCGTTCAAGGATGTCCGGTGCTCGGACTGAATGCCGTCCGACTACTGAACCAGCAATGGAGAACCGGATGCCGGCCTACCGGATGCTGCAAGAGCTGTCACCGTTCATCAAGTTTGCTCACTTCACCGCCAACCAAGCCATCCTGGAAGCCACAAGGGGCGTCCCGGACGTCCATGTCGTCGACCTCAACGTCGGCGAGGGCGTCCAGTGGGCGTCACTCATGTCAGATCTTGCTCGCAACGGCAACAAGACGTTTCACATCACTGCAGTCACGACCGAGGCGGACTCTGACGCCGGGAACTGCATGACTGCACGGTGGCTCTCGGAGTTCGCGGACTCCCTGAACCTCTCATTCCGGTACAGCTCCCTTCACCTACGCAGTGAGGAGGATCTACATGGCTTTGCCAAGAGCTGCAACAGCCCAGTGTTCGTCTCATGCAACACCACTGATGGTTCGTACAGCTTCCTGATCAAGCTGCAGATGCTACTTGTAGGCAGCATCAAGATTCTGCAGCCTAAGCTGGTGATCCTCATCGAAGACGAGCTATTCAGGATCGGCCGGAACCTGTCTCTCGGCATTGCCCCTTTTGTGGAGTTCTTCAGCGAAGCACTGCACCATTTCACTGCAGTGCTGGACTCCCTGGCCAGCTGCTTCTGTGACGGGGGCTACGGCGTGTGCCTGGGGCTTGTGGAGAAGGAGATGCTGGGACCAAGGATAGAGGAAGCCGTGGGGCAGTATGGACTTGTGACAGGTGGGGTCATTGGGGATCTGGAGGTGTTTAGGGCTTGTGATCTGAGCAGTTTCAGTATTGCTCAGGCCAAGATGTTGGTCGGGCTTTTCAGTAAGGGGTTTGGGGTTGTTCATGAGGAGGGCAGGCTTGCCTTGTGCTGGAACTCAAGGCCTTTGACGTCAGTGTCTGTTTGGAGTCCTGTGTGAAGAAGAAAAGAGAGGAGCTATGAGTGGTCAATGTCCTTTGTTCTTGAATGCATTTCTGTTACAAAAATTTTGCAGTGCGATTTTTGGTAGGGCAGATGATTTTACTTCTTGGTAAGCCTTTATGTGATGTTCATTCTTTGGTAATGAAAAGATTATGATGCAAATCTCTGGTATTTGATGATGCTCACTGGTCACACTGAATCTGTTTTAGATAATTGCTACTATTCGTCTTGCACAGTCCCTATCTATGTATGACTGGGCATCTGTTGTAACTTTCTTTAGGTGTCAATTTCTCCAGAGAGTTTTTCTGCATGGATAGACTGGATCAACCAGCCGGCTGATTATGGATGAGGTAAGATGATTTCACTGCAGCACTTACTGAGATTTATCGTGGTGTTTGTTCTCCTCTGAGTGAGCCAGGTGTCATCATGACATGCTCTCTTAACTACAGATCAGAGCGCCGGTTGATGCAGAAGTTTCTTGAACCGAACCAAACCAAGCAATGGTTTTCAGGTGCTTCCAATATGATTTTAGCACTTGTTTTTGGCCCCTTTGAAGAATCTTATGCTGCTTTATTTGGATTTCCTGTAGGTGGGATTATGCGACGTATTCAGCTGGCGCGATTTAAGATGATGAACAAGCCGGGTGAGAACAAATCTGCGCATTGGGAGACCGAGGAAACGACATGGACGATACCGAAAAGGTAACCCCTCTTTGCTGTTGCCACATTCTTGTCCTGCACAGCTGCTGTCCTGTACTCCAGTATGGATTTGTACGGATCTAGTTATAATATTTGCTTGTATCAATCGATGCGTTGCAAGTTGCAACGTCTCTCGTAGTGCCATCCATGCAGATTGGTGGCAGATTTCTGACAAAAGGATTAGATTACAGGCATGTGATGTATGATGCTCATGCATCCTCCATGGCACTCTGAATTTTTGCCTTAATAAAATGAAAACTAAGAGTAGAGAGAAAAGTAGTGTTAAATCATTTCATTAATCCTCTCCAATTTGTGGGCTCAAATCATTATTAGCGTCCTGGATCCAAATCTCCGGTGCATCTAATTATCAGTGCTGTTGATGATTTTATACATTTCCTGAGGAAAGCAAAAGCCCTGAAACACCCCAGATTTACTGAGTTCTTATACATGAAAAAATAGTTATTTTTAAGGACAGCATTTCTTTCTCAACGAAATTAACTTGAAGCCCTGGAAAAGCGAAATTAGTTCAGCGCAGTGGTCATGAACAATTTTCTTTGTCTGCCAACATGCAAATCTCAGGCCCGCATATATTGGGCCCAATAGTGCCCTTGCGTCAAATGTATTGAGCACAGGTTGCTGTCGCCTCAGTATACTTTTAATGCAACGGCGCGTCTCTTCCCCCAATTATGTCTGCCTTATTTTTTAAGATAGTGATCGTCTCTGCCTTAATGCATCATGCATTCAAAGGTCATGATCCTGTTGTAAGATGTATGTCCTCCACGAATTACTTGGTTTCTATAGTTTTTCTACATGGCGAGATTGTACTCTGCCGATATATTTTTATCTATTTCAGCTGTGTATATGTTTCCGTGAAGAATAATAAGGTGCTCCCTCTTTTCGTCTTCTATAGTCGTTAGGGCAAACTAGCTAGCTAGTAGTATATAAAAACACAGGGAGTAATAATATCGATATATACGGTACTATTAGTCAATCCTTGTGTAGCTCAATTGTGCATGACGATGTGGCCTCCAGCTCTCTGATTCAAGGAAGAAGACTATATATATAAGCAAGGACTATTACATTCAGGATGAACTGAAATCTTCAAACCAAATACTCCTTCCGTTCACTTTTAGATCTCATTTTAAAGTTAGGCATAGGAATTAAGGAGAAGTGAAAAAAGCGGGTGCACTGAAAACGAGAAAGAGAGGGATAGAGATAGAGATGTGGTGAAAAGAGAGATATTGTATTGGGAAGAGAGAAATGTGCATTTAAAAGTGAGAATGACATGTAATTTAAAAAAATAGATAAGGCTAGAATGACATGTATTGTTGAATAGAGGGAGTACAACGGTAACTTAGTTATACTATCTTCTTCTCCTTTTATATAGTTTAAAATTTTTATAGACACAACTACAACAACACATGAATTATATAGGCCTATATATCACGTGAATGTTGCTATTCTGAAGTTGCCTATAGCTACAATAATGCCACAGCCATAGCACCTCTTGTAGGCAAGCATTGAGGCATGGGCATACGGATAAGACCGCAGCTGCGTTCCTTCCTACCCATCATGCTATTCACATGTGCATACATAAATTCAAACAAGGCAAAGCTGAATGGATGGGAAATGTACGATTATAATTTCTTTTTCTTCCCCGAGAGTACAAACAATTAATTTTGCTCCGAAGGCAGCAGAAATAAGTGTTAATTAGGACCAACCGAGATTAGAAAAACAAACATGGGGGCACAGAAAAGGCTGTCCATGATTGTGCAAGTTGACTGCAGGCCTCAAGACCTCAACCTTTAGAAAGCTACTTCCAATCTTCTCCTACTCCCAAACTTTCAAGCCTTCCTATGCACAAATGGATAACTATGGCAAACACATTGCTCTACATATTAAACTGACTAGGGTAGGACCAACACTCCACTAGAATGTGTACCACCACTTCTCGCCTCACTAAGCCAATCACATGCCATCTTCAAGCTTTTACCTTTGCCAATGAAAGGGAAAGGTTTTGGAAGAATGCTTTTGTACCATTCGGCAGCTTTCATTGCTTCCATTCTCAAGTGCCTTGCAGCCACGGCAAGGCAATGATCGATGTCTGAACTGAATTCATGCTGTTTCTTTGATCATTGGTCGAAAGACCCCAATATAGGAGGCATTCGTGCAAGACGTGGATAAGCTTTCAAATAGGGATATGGAGAGAAAAAAGGTTTTAAAATAGTTCTTGTAGACATATTGATCATGTGTTCTGAGGTGACACCCTTGAAATTTTAAATGCATCTGACGTTTAGGACCAAAAACAAATCTGATGTAATTTGTACTGCTAGATTAGTTGTCCCAAATGTCATATATATGAGAAATGATGTTGCACATGGTAGAAACAACGCAGATGCTACTAGCTAGGTCTCTCCTTTTTTTTTCTTTTTTTCTTTCTTTTTAGGAAACTAGCTAGGCCTTTTAATCAAGGTTTTTTTTTGCCATGCAGGAATGAGAACGAACTGCTCAGATAATATCGAACTCCCATGATATGATATCTCTTCTCCAAGAAAATAGGTCTCCTCAAATGACGCACCAAGAGGGGTTCCATCCCTTTGTGCCAAAGAGGCCAATTTAAAAGGCACGGGATAGCAACGAGTGAATCATGTAATGGCCGACAGCAGTGCTCCTTCAGTTCCAGGCTTACGTAGCCTCCCCATCAACCTCGAGAGGTTTCTTTTTATGAGCAAATTCTCAGCAACGTGATACGCGTCTCTGCCGTAAGCCTGACCCACCGTTGAGGTGGAGCCAAAAAAAAAAAAAGCAATAATATAAGTACACTCCATGGTTCTGCCGATCGGCTTGCCTAAGCCTAATATACGTACGCCCCAGGTATAATTGATTTCGTTTTGCATCTTTCCATGAAGAATTGTGTGTTATAGAAGCAAAAAAGATGATACGCTATGTTAGAAGAATAGTGCAGCTATTTTTGGCGAAAATATTTGGGCCCAGCCACAAAAATATAGCAATGATATATATAAGTACACTCCATTGTTCTGCCGATCGGCTTGCTTAACCTAATATACGCCCCATGTATAATTGATTTCGTTTTGCATCTTTTCATGAAACGAGATCACCAATTTAACATTTATATGACGGTGTGACGGTGTTATCCCATAATAATACAGGTACAAAAATCTGGTACTACTAAACTTATTATTTTGGTAACACTAATTTGTTTAATTTTAGGACAGTAAAAATGCTCTAGAGCAACAGCTCACTTAGATTTTCTTACTGTTGAGCACGTAGAAGAATTGTGTGCTATAGAAGCAAAAAAGATGATATGCTATGTTAGAAGAATAGTGCAGCTATTTTTGGCGAAACTATTTGGGCCTATTACTGTTTATGAACCTATAAGTTTAGAAGTGTCTAGTTCATGTCCAACTGGATGATTTTGGATATGTTGCAGTAACTGTTTTCCGTTTTTTCTTTCATTTGTCTAAATTGTAAGTACTAATTCGCCAAGAACACAATGCATGATGTGGATTCTAGGAATATTCTTCAAGATATGATACCCGTTAGGAAAATACTGAAGGAGTGCCATTTTTTTAGATAGTGGGAAAAAGCAGATGTTTTGTTTTGGACCATTTGACAGGCTTCTCCAAGACGAGCCCTAGGATCGTTCAACAAACCAAAACCATGTAATGGCAAGTTGGCAACTTATACTGTGAGCAGGTGGCGACTAGAGCGATGATTATCATACTTAATTGCCATCCACTATGTGCTTTTTTTGGAGTGTATTACAGATAACCACGAACATTAGATGTGGATGTCCTTAATTAGCTAATCCTTGCGCATTGAACTGCAATTATCACTTTCGGTTGTGGGCTAAAGTATCTTACTGTGATGCGATTTGTCAAAAGGAGATCTTGCTTTAGTGCTAAGAGTATATATGATTGATGATCTCACCCAAACATTGAAATGGATTGAAGTTTTAATGGGAAACAAGGGCAATTAATGTATAGGTGGTATATACCAATCAACACGTGACAATTTTTGTGACCTGATAAATAGCGTAAAAAGTGTAATCTATATGGGAACGATTGATAGCTCGTTTGGTAAAGAACTCCGTTGAACCCTTATAATGCCCACTCTCTTCTCGAGTGGAAATGCATCTCTCCTGCCCTAAGTGTTTTTTTTTCCTTTTTTTTGAAAAAAAGAGACATGGGACCTAGATTAACTTCGTAAATGAAACTCTCAGTAACAGTATAGACACCAATGACGTAGAAATGGAATACAACAATAAGCTAGAAACACGCTACAGTAAGTAGATTTACAGAATCATGAAAACCTGTGCAAATCTTTCTGCTCGCTCGAGGTGACGAATGGAACATCAGGATGTGACATGCTTGCGTGAGAATAAGCATGGACCCCAAAGGGAGATCCATCAGCTCAGGTTCTCCCCTTCCCTCCCACTTTAAGCAGATTCCATCCAGCACTACTATGGCTCGGTTCTAATCCACATTTTGGATAAAGGCAAAGAGCAATGTTTAGAGCAATCCATGTCAAGGGCACGATCGGCTTTTTCTCACAAAATTTACGTAGACCAATTAAAAGGACTCCTTTTCTAGTCATTTCAGCTGATCAATTTCACGTCACGAGGAAGAACACGCATGGGAAAAAGGAATATACTAGAGTCTCGATGCAACTAAGTTATGTTCTGATCACTTGGATCCTCTATGTTGATTTCATTTGTTATTGTACGGCTATTACAATTCTAATATGAAGGGATCAAAGAATGTGCTTAGCATCAATGGCAAAGTAACAAGCGGTTTGTAGTTTTAATAACAGCTTGATGTCTATCTAGCTTGATTAACAATTCAACATTCAAAATCACAAAAAAAAACAACGTTCAAACATATGGCTAGCGAGACCTCCAAAATAAAATTTCATGGCACCATTATACTAGGTTTGATTGTACAAGACTGGCAAAAAAATCATAGACCAAAATGGTATTGTGATCTATAATAAATTATAGGCAGTTATTTGGTAAACTTACTTTAATTGGGATATCAGTCATATGCTGCAAATTTTGACCAACTGGGCCATTGAACTTTGAACTGATAGTGTGGTCTCGATTCATCAAAGATACCCACAAAGCATTGCATTCAAACTAATAGAAATAACCCATTCATATAGGCATAGTGATTTAGTAGATAGTGACTCAAACGAATTGAAGTAACCAATTCAAACACAGAATAGCGATTTATGTCCAACCCAATACTTTAGGGATTGGAAATTTGTATAATTACATGATCTATTTGTTGCCACCAGTTCACCTCTTGTTGTGCACGATTATTGTCATGATAAATTATTGGAATGTACCACGCTTGAGGGTTACCCTTATGTAAGAAAAACACGAGTAATTTACTGGTCCCAATGCGACGTTGATGTCTGGCTAGGCCATTCATCAAAATGGTTGAAGACCAAGACATGTATGCACTAAATGCAAAGCAAAAAAAAAAAGGTTGATCAATAATCTCGCTACTTCTTTGACAAGCTATTATATAATAGTAATTTGTAAGATAAGGGTTTGATGAGTCTGGTTTGGTTGGATACCAGTCACGGACCTGTGTGCTGACTAATTTGCTTGGCATATACGGATAATTGGATGCTAACCATCATTGTTTCCACTTCATCTCCTTTTATATTAATTTCAACAAAAAAAGGTATCTCAACTTGGCTATTTGAGAAGGAAATAAATTATAATGTATTTTAAGCGTTTGAGGTACTAACAATATATTGTACCGGCAAATCTCATTACAATAAGCCGTCAATGAAAATGACTTATGTGTAGCACCAGTAGTCTTGGAGATCGAGAATTGATTTGATTTAATCTCTTGGTTATTAAAAAATTAGGAGCATATAATTCGTCGCTCTTATCCGATGCAAGTATGCAACCGTACTAATACGAACTACTGTACCCAGTCCCAAAAAATACACGGACCCACCTGTCAGCTGAAGTCCCAAAACTGCAAGGAGAACTTCCTGGCGTGCACGTAGCAGCACTAGTCCTAAAAAACCCAAACACGTCCGCTAGTCCAGTTCTACATACATACGGTCCATTAACTTATTCAAACTGACATGTGGGTCCTCATGCATCCTTTACCGAGGACGACGCCCATGGGCGCTGACGAACGCGACCATCCTGCAATCCTGCCGCACATTTCGCAACAAGGCCCCCGATCTCCAAGACATTCCCGCTCCACAGCCCCACCACGAAGGACTTTTTTGCCCCTCATCTCTCCTCGTATTTACCTCGCGCCTCTCTGAACAAAGCTCGCTCGTCTTCTCCACTCCTATCCTTCTCTCTTCAACAACTGACCAGTGCCCACCGCTGCGAGCTTTGTAGAACGCGCGAGCCAGCAAACGGGGCAGGCGAGGCGAAGCTTCGTAGGAGTTAGGGCCGGCGATGCGCGCCAGGTGACCTGCAGAGCAGCGGGGCGGGGGGCAGCGATGGTGGCGGCGGAGGGGGGCGGCC
>LAPY01000059.1:106070-120406 GCA_000970635.1 Eragrostis tef
CGCCCGCCGCCTCGGGCGGTAGCGGAGGCGGAGGCGCCCGCGACATCTGCGCTCAGGTGTACGAGCGGCTCGTCGCCGACGGGCACGAGGGGGCGTCCGACCCGGAGTTCCGTGACGGGATCTTCGCCCATTTCGCGCGGCTTCCACACAGGTTCGATCGATTATCTGGCCCTGCTCCGAGCTGTGCATCTTAGGTTTCCCATGGTTTTTGCGCTCGCGGTTGTGGAAATCTGTGCTCATTGTGCCGGTCAAAAAGGATGGCGTGGTCGTTTAGGTTTGGGCTTCTGGGTGGGTCTTGCGGAAGCTTAGCAGTGACGGGGAGGCACGTGTTGTTGGGAATTTGTACCTATTTGAACTTTGTTTGCTTTCACTGGTCACTGGTGCTTTATATGCTAAGAAAGATTGCTGTTTGACTGGGCATGGAATCGCAGTTGACTCAGTGTGTGTTTGCTTGAGGTTGAGGACTGGATGCGTTCATCCAACAGTGATAATGGAATAGTGCCTAACGGGCTGAGTGCTTCACTGCTGCTTGATTCTCATCTCGTTTGTTCTGGGATTAAGCTAGGTTGGATAAATGAAGTGAACAGATTTGCTTATTTCAGTTGCGGGTGGGTTCACATGTTTCTGATAAGGAAAGCTTTGATCCTTGTTCTGGATTGTTTGTTTTGGACTGGGCTGATCGTATTCGCGAGATATTTTTCTCTATTAATATCTGGATAGAATTGAGAACTAAATGGTCGAATTGTCGTATTAGTTGAAACTTAAAAGCATCTTTAAAGATAATAATTAACTTCCAGGGCACAGCGTGGAACACCAATCACAAATTGGCCTTTAGTCTTGTAGTTTGCCTTTGGATTAAGCACATCAGTCGCAAACTTATCCCCTACTCTTGTAGTCTGATTCTGTATTCTTCACTTGTGGGGATGGTTCTCTTTTATGATTTTTCATGTCTCAACAGGAAGATGGTAGCGGCAGTCACTGTTTTCAGATTAGCATCCCAGTTAATTAATTCTTTCAGTGTCTGATTTTTGTATTCATAAAGCTAACATCGGTTCGTCTTTTGTTTTCCCATTTCTGTAGCTATCAGTTGGATATTAATGTTGACAAAGCAGCAGATGTCATAGTCCACCAGAAGGTATTGGCAGAAGCAAAGGATCCTGATAGGCGCCCTGCGTTCTATGTCCGTTTCTTGAGGGTAAAGCTTTCTTGTGTTGGCTTGTTCAGTTCTGCAAGCAACTAACATGTGCTATGTTACGGACTGGAGCTACTTTTAGTGGCTAGTGGTTGCATAACATTTGTTAATTTTGACAGTCTAGTTGGGGGGAAAAATACTAGCACTGGCTATTAATGGTCATATTCTTCGCTTTTACGCAACCACAGGGCCCCAGGGTGCAGGACTTCTGAATCAAATGAATACTTCTTGGTCATGATTATAGTTGCCAAATGACCACATGCTTCGTCATAACTAGCACTTGGCTCATATGTCATGTCACAACTAGTTTGTAAATACTCCAATAGCTTGATAGGAACTTCAGTTACCAAATTTATAACAGCAAATTTTGTGGACGATAGTACGGAAATATAACTAAAAATAGTGGTAGAATCTCTCTACCTGTTTTCTGTAATTCCTGGGTTCGAATTAGCCTGATAAGCAAGGGAGGCTAACTTGAAATTCCCTTCCTCAGAATGTAGGATTTTTTATTTTATTTTGAACATAGAATCTGGGAGCTTTGGCACACCCTTAAGCTGTAATATAGACTATCTACTTATGTTATCAGTTCTAATGTGTACTTAATTTAACAACTTGCTGCAACATGTTAACAGTGTATATTGTTGTAAAGGAGAGCATGGCTTGCTTTGATTGATAGATTATCCTTTATTGATACATTATCCAGGAAGGGCTAAACCTGTTTGAGCCCAACCAGCTTCGTTACCCACTTTGTGTTGCTATGACTGTTTATCTTTATAGTATCACAAATAGTCGGAGTTGTATTGACTCTACACTTTGATCGAAGATTGAAGATGTGGATCCATCATACGACTCCGATGCATCTGAAGAAGGGGCTGATGATGGTGATGATCTCTCTGTAAGGTAGATCGCTATGCTATGTGCTGCTTCCATAGTTTTTCGGGGAGCCCCAAATTGAATGTTACTAAGACAATAACATGTTTCATATATTTGTAGATTTCACTAAATAGTTACTTCCATTGTCTTCACTAAGGTTACTTTTCTTCCGCACGCTGGTTCAGTCATTGTAGATTTGAACATAGCTTTTATGGATAATTGATTTTGCAACTAATTGCTGAATAATGATGTACATCAACGAACAGAAAATCAGAAAGCGTACAAAAGAGTCAACGATAAACATTGGAACTATATACATAATAATAGGATGCGCAAATGAAAGCTTTTCTTATCTATGTTCTACTCCATAAGCAAAATCTGACGTTTCCAAAAGTCATGAAAGATCAATAAATTTACCTATCTATTATTGTGTGCGTGGCAAGAGCAGCTTTTGCTTATTCATACACTATAAAGTGGCCTATTAGTTTGGTCTTAGCTATGAACAGCCTTCCGATCACATGGTTGCTCGCTTCCTTTGCCTTTCTTCCAAATACTGCGATAAATGGCTGCGACATTTTGAATACTAATGAGCCACACAGAGATCAAACACATTTGCCTTTGTACAAAAGTACACGTTCAGTTTAGTCTGTATATTGGACAAGACAAGAATACTGATACAAGAATATAGGAACTTTCCCCACAACAGCACTAAGCCACCCCAGATAGCTTATAATTCTGCATGAGCAAAAATGTGTTTATGGATCCATGAAAAATGACATGCCTACGAGAACACATGTATTCTTTCACAGAAAGCTTCTATGGATAACCATTTTTGGGAATATACTGATCTTGACTGTGTGTGTTTCACAGGCAGGAGACTTCATACACTAACATTCATGAGATAGTTTTCTCCACAATTGACAAGCCAAAGCTCCTTAGTCAGGTCAGCCGTTTTCTGCGTCTTACCCGTGACACATTTTTAATTTATCAGATGTAAAGGTATTTTTTATCAGCCTACAAAGTTTAAGCACTCAGTTTGTGATGCTCCAGTTTATTTGTACTCAAAATTATGATTTGAACACTTCAGCTTGACTATTATGTTCTTACGGATCTTATGGTAACTTTATATGCGTTCAACCATTTATTAGATTGTTAACATCAAACTGAAACATTTCTGCAGCTTTCTGCATTGCTATCTGACATTGGTCTAAACATCAGAGAAGCGCACGTTTTCTCGACCTTCGACGGCTATTCTCTTGATGTTTTTGTTGTTGATGGTTGGCCTGTTGAGGTAATTTTTTTTACTTATTATTTCTTCTTTTGATTGATATGATGAAGTTAGAACTGCCTGCCCTCGATAGTAAGATTCATCTCGAGCCAGTATAAACTAGAAAATGATTGCATGGTGCAACTTACATTGACACCAGGTTTATTAGTGACTATTACAAATTGTTAATGATGCCAGTGAATCGTCAAATGATTACATTGCATGACACCTTTTGAAGCAACAACCATGTTGAAATATGGAGTTATATCTTTGCATTTTGCATCCTCAGAAACCAATCCTTTGCACCATCCTATGTATAAAAATGATGTCCCTCAGTTAATATGTGCCTATGGAAGCGATTTGGCATACATGTTAAGTTCTGTAGCACGAGGCTGATTGCTTCAGGGATGCAAGTGGTTCGATTGCTGTGATCATTGTTTTGTAGAGGCACGGGACTAGGATGAGTCAATGGATCATCCTGATCTACCCCACTTGCATCCCTGGTTACCTGGATCGTCATAATGTTTGATTAGCACAATATACGTACTTAATATAATGGCGGGAGCTCTCTTGCCAGTTCGAGAAAAAAAATTCTTGTAATATTACATTTACAGAGTCTGCCAAAGTACAGTGATTTGCAGTGTAAATGAATTTCAGTTGTTTATATGTAACAATAACCTTGTCTGGTGTTGACCGACACCATAGGGCCTGTGTCAATATCTCAATGAATTAGTTAAGGCTCTAGTCTATGTTAACCTCTTCTTATTTTACACGACTCAAATTATGCTGATTTCACAACATTATGGTCAGGACACTGATGGGTTGGACAAGGCTCTGGAAGCATCCATTTTAAGAAATGAGGTAACTTCTAGATTATTCGTACACATACGAATTATGATTACTGAAGGATTAGGCAGGCGGGTCCTGTTTTGCTAGTGGTTGATGTAGGAATCAATATGTGTTGTCCAATTTTCTGAAACCAACACTTTTTGCTGGTTCCTTCTGAGCGCAGGGTTCATGGTCTGGTTCATCTCACTCCTCAGCTGCAGAGAGAACACTGCCCTTCCAAGTTAAAGGGGGTGAATGGGAGATCGACAAACGACTTCTTAAGATGGGAGAGAGGGTTGCCTCCGGTTCTTGTGGAGACTTGTTAGTCAACTTTGTGCTGCTGACTACTAGTTGTTGTACCCATTAGTGCTTCTTTTTTATATAATCGAGTTATGTTTTTGTGCAGATTTCATGGCAATTACCTTGGTGAGGATGTTGCTGTTAAAGTTTTGAGAGCTGAGCATTTGAATAAGAATGTTTGGAATGAATTTACGCAAGAAGTGTATATTCTAAGGTATCTACCATTTTGAGCATCCTACATCGACTTATAACCTTTTTGAAACAAAAACTCAATAATGTGTGGTTTGCCTTCGCCTTCTACACTTTCAGAGAAGTTCAGCATACAAACGTTGTGCGATTCATTGGTGCTTGCACAAAGCCACCCCAATTTTGCATAATTACAGGTAAGTGTTATAATACCATCCACTGGATCCAGTAAAATTTTGCAAAGAATTATTTGTTGTACAGACTACAGGAAATCAGATCTGAATATTTCTTTCATAAAATTGACTGTTTATAGCTTGCACCTCCAAGAATCATGCTTGTTTTTTTAACTGATATCTTTGTAGGCTTTAGTATTTTCCTCTGGTAATACTCGCTGAACTTGTTTTTGATACCTTGCAGAATACATGTCTGGAGGAAGCCTGTATGACTTTGTGCACAAGCAGCATAATGTCCTGGAGCTTCCAACTCTCTTGAAGTTCGCAGTTGATGTATGTCGAGGGATGTGCTACTTGCATGAAAGGGGTATCATCCATCGGTATAATGTAGCATATATTTTCTGATGCTTCATTTGTGATACTTTTTAATGCTTAGGGGAGAATGGGTTGACATGACTGCCAGTAGTGAAAGATTGAGGATATTGCTGTTGTTCATGTTTTTTTGCATGTAATCTGATTTAGGACTTAGTCCATTCATATCATACCTTTATTTTGTTAATTTATGACATAGTTCACTAACTAATACATGATTTTTGTTATTTGTTTTTCCAGGTCGTGAAAGTGGCAGATTTTGGGGTGGCTCGGTTCCAGGATCAAGGAGGTATCATGACAGCTGAAACTGGAACATACAGATGGATGGCACCCGAGGTATACCTCTACATGATTGTATGCTAAAACTGACTGTAGTTTAAACTCGGTAACAAATTTGCATGGTACTGTTGTTTTCAAAGTCTAAAAAGAGGCTGCTGATAGGAGCTTCCCGTAACCGCTATCATATTGCTGAGCTGAAACTCAGGTCATTCTATTTCAATGATTTGATCATATTTGTCTGAACTCACAGAGATAGTAAAGAGACCTGACCAGTAACTATACAAAATGTAAAATTCCGTTCTGATATAACTTTGCTGCTGGGTGCTTAGGTTATAAATCATCAACCTTATGATAACAAAGCAGATGTGTTCAGTTTTGCTATTGTGCTTTGGGAGCTCGTAACATCAAAGGTATTCATACTATGGTCTCGGTTACTAGTTATAGTAGTTACCGATTACTAGTGATGCTATTGTCATTGCGATTGCGGGTGTTTATAATCTTTGTTTCTGATGTTCAGATCCCATATGATACCATGACCCCTCTTCAAGCAGCTGTAGGTGTGAGGCAGGTGGGTAAGATGAGTAGGTGTTGTTCTATATTATGTGCTGTGAAATATGCTAACGGTTAAGTCATACCAGGGATTGCGCCCAGGACTCCCAAGAAAAGCACATCCAAAGCTATTGGACTTGATGAAGAGATGTTGGGAAGCTGATCCATCTAACCGGCCTGCTTTCCCGGACATCTTAGCTGAGCTGGAGGATCTTCTGACAAAAGTTCAGGTATTACCAGAAGCAGACACATTTGCCTTTCTGTACAGAGATAAAACCTAAACAAACCTTATCCAGTCTTAGAGTAACACATCACTACAAATGTTCTCCATCCTTGGACAGGGAACTTCAGGGAAGACAAGCCAAAAATCTGATGACTCAGGCGCGAAAGATTGACAACCCCTGCACATACCTGACATTTTTCGCATTCAGTGATTGGCATATTTAGGATCTGGGGCACTAATCTGAGGAATGTAGCATATCATTTCTTTTTTTTTTCGTTTGGTTTTTCTTTTATGTACATTTGAACAATCATCTTGGGGCCTCATTTTTTCGGTCTCATTGTTCTCACATAGAGGAAATTGTATCGTTTCGGCATACTTGTTTAGTTTTCTTTTTTTTTTCGTTTGGTTTTTCTTTTATGTACATTTGAACAATCATCTTGGGGCCTCATTTTTTCGGTCTCATTGTTCTCACATAGAGGAAATTGTATCGTTTCAGCATACTTGTTTAGTTTGCCGTACTCCATTTAAGAACACCACCTATAATGGGGGTGAATGTTATGCCTGTGGTTTTTTTTTTCTTTTTTCATTTTTCTTTTGCCATTAGGTTTTTTTTTCCAGCGAACATTAATGTGTGAGTAACACTAAGTTGCTGCTCTGGACTGAGCAAGCCATGGAACTCCCGGTGAATGGTAGAATCATATGTTAACTTACTAAAAGAATTAGGTGAAGACCATTTTGTTCAAATTTTATGAGTTACGTGGAAGGTCCTTAAACTTGTCATGTGGTGTCATCTAAGTCCCCGAACTTTCAAAATGCATATTCGGGTCCTTAAACTTGCAAAAGCGTCATCTTAGTCCAACATTCTGAAATTATCCCTTTTGTTGTTGACATGGCTCCATATAACCATTCATCTATTTACCTATAAATATTGCATCATGTAGCCTAATATTGTCCTTTTGCATGAATTGTAATGAAAACAATAATTTGAGAAAAGAAAGAATATGAAAAATCAATTTCAAATAGTTGTCTATCAGTAGCCATAATCGTAATTATGTCCTTTAGCATGAATTGTAATGGCAATAATTTTTTTTTTGGTGGGGAGTATGAAAATCATTTTGAACTAGTAGCTCGTCAAAAAGTATAAGAATATTTTCGGTACATTCTACTTAGATGACACAATTTAGCAAGTTTGGGGACTTAAATATGCATTTTTAGATCTCGTGGCAAATTTGAGGACGTGACAAGTTTGAGGACCGTTGGTGCACTTTAATTAAATTTTATCATACATGATTACATTTGGTGGAATGATGATTTAATCTGAGTTCCATTCCGTCCAACAATGGCCCTTGTTGGTCTTTGACAGTGACGCTCATTAATCTGATGTGAACAGATACATTTCAAGATACTGAAGCTGTATATCTCAAGTTTAGGATACTCAATAAAACTGAAATGAAAATTAGCATTCAAAATATTATTCCACTCTGTAGACATGCTACCTGATTAATTGATGCTATTAAGTCGAAACCTTGTGGATTCTGAATTGGAAAGCCAAAAAGATTTGATAAAATTGAGTGTTATTTTGATATTATTTAGATCCAATGTGGCAATGTCATTCTCCAGATGGGTCAGCACTATTTGGGAATAAACATAGGGAAATGAAAGCCGCTTCGCTTGTGCATGTAAATGCATGCAAAAACTGAAGTGCAGGACAATGGTTTGAATACCATGCAGTAACATAAGAACAATCACTAGAGCAATATAAATGTATTTGCAGCCCTGCTCAGCGTTTTATAACAAGATATGCCCAATGAAGCTTCTATTACAGCTCAGCAAATGGAAGCCGAGCCAACAAAGTAGATCGATTTATTGGAGTACAATACTTAAGGAATTGCTGAAAGATGTCACATGTCAAAAGTAGCATCCCATCATCATTTGAGCCTATCAAAGAGCTTTGGTGCTACCTGTAATACAAGTTTCGAGCATAAATTTCAGAGAACAATCAATAGTCAAAGAATGTTGGTCCGTGACTATTTTACGCACAAGTTACTTACACACTTGTCGACACAAGACCAGTAGTCAAAATATTGGCCCGTGCAGTGCTTCTGTCCAGTTTCGTCCTTCTCGACTCTCTTGATGCATCTCTGCACATTAGAAGATAAGCATTTATATCATAAGAGTTACAAGTTAAGATACCTCGCAGCTAAAGCTTCCAGATCTTGCTCACCAACTAAAAAGAAACAGCATTCTGTCCCAACAAACAACCAAATCAATTTGCAAATGCAAGAACACGCAAAGTAGAAATATGAAAAATAGACAATAGCGTGTCATGTTGAACAATTAATCCATTCAGAATTGGTGTGCATCCATGTGGTTGAAAATCCATGTGCTATCAGGCGATTCAACCTAATAAAGTGGGTTGTGAGAACTCTGGCTATGTTTGAGTCACCTCAACATAGCCAGTCCCAAGCCCGGATAATGGAGGAGGGTTGTGTTAGGTTGGGCGAACCAACGTAAAAACCAGTCACTATAAATGGATATGAAACCCATAAGAAATTTGTTGTAAAGTGGGTTGTGAGAACCCCACAGATTGCCAGGAAATATAAATTTTAAGAGGCGTCTGCCGAATTTCTAGCTAATATGTGAGATATTCAAGTACCTCACATTATGTAAGAGTCATGCACTGATGTACGACAAATAAGTTAAACATACAAAGTATGAAACTAATCTCATTTAGCAAGTGATATACAATGAATTACTAGTCAAAATGGTTTCCCAAACCTCAATCACTTTTTGTATTGACTTGTATGTGCACGTAAAAGTATCTGACTGGATTTATTGCACCACATACCTCATAATCAAACAACGACTTTACACACTGCGGCTTGCATCGCTCCTCAAGGTGGTTCTTTGGGTCAACAGGTTCAGCGTCCGCCCTGACATAACATTAGCAATGTCATTACAAAAATCAATTGCAATGAAGGAACTTTTCTTGTATGAGACAACTTTACTACATACTGTGCTAAGACCATATATCGGTATTCGGTAATAGGTGCGACGGATATGAAATTTCAAAGATAGCAGGAAAGAAAACAAAAGCTCAGTTCAATTATAGGATATTATCAACTTTCGTTTCTCCGTCAGACATAAAGTTCAAGCAAAATTTTATGTTATATGTTCAGTGAGTATTTTCGTGTATGGAAGACAAACCAAATATAAGAAACAGCAACGTGTCACATAAGGTTTCCTTCACCAAGATTGAGAAGTGAATGGATAAACTAACTGCATCACGATGCATGACATAAATCCCACCTCTATCGTTAAAACCATTCGTGTATACATATGAAAAGCTACAATTTGCTGAAGCATCTGAAAGGCAGCACATCTGAACCCAATTGAGAGAGAGCCCCTTGCACAACCTTAAACACAAACGTCTTTGCCACAGATTATACCGGGGAAAAAACAGTAATCCAGCTATGCGCTCAATTTGTGCAGCGGCATACAGTACAACGGATGTCCCAACCGCTCAAGCCTATCACAGCCCGATTGTGTTTGGTACGGGACGCTGAATCAATCGTGCGGATGAAACCCATGGTTCAAAACACGAATTCTCCATCTTACTTTGCGCTTTCATTTAAAAAAAAAAACGAATCGTAACGTACGGCACGCATCAGGGAAGAGTAAACCCGAGAACATGAATCCATGGAAGGAGAACGAGACACTAACATGGCGCTTGAAGAATCTCGAACAAGATCGCTGGCTTCCTGCGACAAGAGATGCCGAGGCCCGATCCGATGGAGGTGTGTTGTCTAGGGTTAGGAGAGGGAGGAGGATGGAGGAGCCGAGGAGGAGGGGCCGGAGAACGGAGGAGTGGAACAGCGAGTGGTGCTTCAATTGGGCCGACATTTGGGCTTTGCTCAACTTCCAGGCGGGCCCATCACAAGAGGCGATACAAATTTCTATGACCATCACCTCCAAGGCCCATTGGGAGCAAAACCACGGAAAGTTTCAACTGACTTGATAACCCAAATCAAATTGAAGTAGCGATGGTCTGGTTGCTCTCTCCCAGTGTTTCAAAAACCTTCTGAGGTGCAAAAACCGCTCGGCCGCGGTTTTGCAATTTCCACAAAAACCATGACAAAAATCGTACGAATGAGAAATTTGAAATTTAAACGAATTCGAAACGAAAACCACACGGTTTTGGCGGTTTTCACGGTTTTCGCGGTTTGCAAAGGAAATTCTTTCGCTCAACAGTAAACCATACGGTTTATCGCACGGTTTTCATGCGGTTTCTAAGGTTTTCGCGCGGTTTTTAAAATTTCGAATTTTCTCAAAATTTAAAAAGATTTCAAATCTTTTCGTCAAAAACCGTTGAACCGTCTAAACCGTTGGGTCGCAGTTTCCACAAAAACCGCGGTTTTCGCGCGGTTTTTGACGGTTTTGTAAACCCTGCTCTCTCCCCCCAGCAGAGTCGTATCTAGGGTCTTCCATGATTGACTCAGCCATGACAAACCGGCCCTATGGCGGTGCTCTCATCCACGCTTACGCCGGTGCTGATCCACCTTCTGCGGGGCGCCTCCGACCTCGCGTCCGTTGCCGCCATACACGCAAAGCTCCTTAAGTCTGGCGCATCCTCCACCGCCGCCTCCTCCAACCACCTCCTCGCTGCATACTGCCGCTATGGCGCCACAGGCCTCGCGCGCGACCTGTTCGACGGAATGCGGGCCCGGGACGTCGTCTCCTGGACGACGCTCATGTCCGGGTACGCCGCCTCTGGCAGGCCCCGGGACGCCATATTTGTCCTCCGCGCCATGGCGTTTAGTGGAGTGCAGCCGAACGCGGTCACCTTCTCGACGGCCGCCAGCGCGTGCGCGCGCCTCTCGGACGCAGGCCTCGGCCGGCAGGTGCACGCCCGCGCGGAGATCGCCGCCTGTGCGCGCGGCGCCGTCGAGGACGCTCGCGCGGTGTTCGATGTCATGGCTGCGCTGGCAAGGAATGTGGTGTCGTGGGGCGCGATGCTGTCCGTGTACGCCCAAAACGCGCTCGGGAACGAGGCAATCCAGCTCTTCGCGGAGCTCAGAACCGAAGGCAACGAGGTGGCGCCCAACCACTTCATGCTGTCGAGCGTGTTGAGTGCGTGCGCAGGCGTCGCGCGTCTGGGCATCGGCAAGTGCATCCATGGCGCAGTTTTCCGGCTTGGGTACGAAGGAGACGACGTGGTCGCAGTGGCCCTGGTTGACATGTACTCGAAATGCGGATGCTTCGAGTACTCAAGAATGGTGTTCGACAGGATCCGGCACCCCTCTGTCATCCCCTACACCTCCATCATTGTTGCAGCGGCGAAGTATGGTCTCGGAAGGTGCGCGCTCACTCTGTTCAATGAGATGAAAGATAGAGGTGTGCAGCCAAATTATGTTACGCTGCTCGGAGTCATGCACGCTTGCAACCATTCTGGTCTCGTTGACACTGGTCTCCACCTCCTCCGCTCCATGCAGAGCAAACACGGCATTGCTCCACGCTCCAGCCACTACACATCTGCAGTTGACATGCTTGGCCGAGCAGGACGGCTCGAGGAGGCATTTGAGCTTGCCAACGAAGCGCAGGTTGAAGGCAACGATGCCGCCATGATGTGGAATTCCTTACTGTCAGCATGCCGGACTTATAAGCGTGCAGATCTTGCAACCATGGCATGGAAGAGGATGTCAGAGTTCAATCAAGATGTGGCAGGTGGACTGGTACTGATGTCAAATGCGTACGTTTCAGCCGGTCAGACTGGCAATGCTGCTGCTGTATGGTCGAGCATGAGACGACGTGGCATACGGAAGGATCCCGGTTGCAGCTGGATTGAGGTAAAGGACATCCCGTATGTGTTCTATGCCGGCGCGATATCATGTGCTGGTGCGAGAGCAGATGAGGTGCTGAAGTTGCTAGATGAGTTAGAGGTTAAGATAAGGCAGAAAGGCTACAACGGAAAGCTCGGTAGTATTAGAGTGCCTGATGCTCGTAAGGATGATGGAGAGGAAGGGAGAGGTGTGATGGTGGGTGTGCACAGTGAGATTTTGGCTCTAGGATTTGGTTTGCTGGTTGTCCCCAAGGGGATGACCATCAGGGTGATGAAGAACCTGAGGATGTGCTGTGATTGTCATGAGGCTTTCAAGCTCATTAGCGGAATTGTTGAGAGGGAGTTTGTGGTCCGGGATCTGAATAGGTTCCACCATTTCAAGATGGGGTCATGTTCTTGCAATGACTACTGGTGAATGATTCAAGAGTGATGTGTTGGTTCTGACTACTTAAAAATTTAACATTTAGTTATGCTCGTTTAAGAATGTTAGTGCAGGAATTGTTGGAGTAGGTTGTCAAAATGTTGACAAAGACTTTCACCTTGTTTGAAATATAGGAGTTAAACAAATGCACTAAGACAACATTCAGTCTGTTCGGCAGGCTGCAGCTGCGGCTGCAGAAAAATAACTGTGAACACTGTAGCTGCTGCAGAAACATTGTAGCGGCTGCAGAAGAAATAACTGAAACACTTTGTGTATAAAATGCCAAATCAGCCCACGAGTTGCCAATGCATTACCATCGGTTGGCTGAGGTTGGAGTCGGCCGGAGGAGTGCAGAGGAGTGAGTTGCGGCCGTCGAGGGTGAAGAGACAAGTGTTGCTGCCTGAAGATTGAAGAGCAAGAGGAATAAGAAGATTATGCTAGAGCAAAATCAAATGGTGGATACCATCGATCAGTTTACGGGAGGATCATCCTCCCTTTCATCTAGAGAGAAAACCCACGCAAACCCCTAGTTCACGACACCATGGATGAAAAATTTTAGACAGCATCGATCAATTAGTTTTCGGTGTCTCAATGTTCTCGCTCTCTTTCCTGTTGGCTTCCTCTGCGTCTCTTCCCCTTAGAGTTTTTTCGTCTGCGATGTCGATCAGGTCGATCTTGCCATATGTATATGAGCATGCTTAGTTGTCGGTCACTGCTGGCCACACCGTTGCCAAATCTACGATGGTAAAAATCGGCGCCGCAGTCTTGACAATAGAAGTAAAAAAAAAGTATAATGTATCAATTAGACTATCTCCAACAGGTACCCCATATTCCACTTAATGCCGAAAATGGGTCTTCAAACGTGGAAAAGGACCACCGAAACAGCACATCTATTTTACTCATCCCTCCCCTCAGCGACTCAGGAATACGTCGTCTTCGCTCGTTGATCCATTCGAACCGTTCTTTTCCTCCTTGCTCTCTCTATCTCCGATTCGATCCTCGGAGTTGGCAAGGCAGGGCGGGGCGCGGGCGTCGGCGCAGGACGGGGCGGGGTCGTCGGCGCGGGGCGGGTGGGGGCGCAGCGGCGGCACCAGAGCCGGAGCGGCAACCTCCTTCATCCGGTTCGGTGGCGGCTCGAGCCCCCCACCACGAGGCCCACGGCATCAACGAGCTCGTCCTGCTTTCCCGGTCGTTCCTCGTGTTCTGCACCCTCGCCGGCGACCCGACGCTCCTCGGTCGCTGCCTCTGCTTCTACTCGCCGTAGCTCGACGACACCAACAGTGAGCTGCGGCTGGCCCGGAGCATGGGCATGTTGAATTGCAGCATTTGGATCGGATCCTTAATAATCAGATTGAATTTCCTTTTCTTTTCCCTCTGAATTGACGAACTGCTTGGATCGGTTCAGCTTGATTCGATCCGTTCATCTCCTAATCATTCGATTGGCCTCAAATAGAATTCTTTCTCAGCTCAGATTTGTTTGTCCTCTTCTTCTTGCCTTGCCCCCTCCACGAACACCACGCACGATGGCGGCGGCTGCGCGCATCCCCTCGGCGGTGCGAGTGGGGGCCGGCGCAGGGGAGGAGCGAGCGGCGAATCGTGGTCTAGAACCAAACATTTTCTTTATTTGACCAGCACCAAATATATCAGTGGCCAATGAGAGTACAAGGAGAACAAGCGCCAAATATAAAGGAGACGATGGAGGCTCCAGACCGTTCCTGAAAAGTTCGGTCCATCTCCCCGGCTGCCGCAAGACAAACTCAGATCCCACCAGGTCACCACAGCGACGCAGCGAGCACGGGCGGGCTCAACCAAGCAGCTAGCAGCGGCTCCCGCA
>LAPY01000059.1:129476-145200 GCA_000970635.1 Eragrostis tef
CCGAGGGTATCCGGTAGCCACGGCTCGCCCCCGGTCCCGCAGACGCCGTGCGCTCGCCTCTGTTTCAGGTGCGTGTCGCCGGGATCCGTGCTTCTCTCGCTTGGATATGTTTCGGTGATTCTTGGGGGATTCCCGCTGTTAGAGAGAGGATTCGGTTTGGTAGAGGGAAAATGAGGGATATTTAGCTCGAGCGAGGTCTTTTTAGCTTGTTTTGGAGCAGAATTCAGCGGGATTTGGTGGAAAGGCTTGTGCTGTGATTTGGGCTCAAAATTAGTGTGATGTGGGTCTGGAGAGACTGTTATTGGCGAGCGTTTTGCGCGGTTAACCATAGCTAGCTTTATTCGCTGAAAACGACGTAATGCGCCCGGTAATCATCATGAGTGGACATGCATATATAATTCTTCATGTAGCTTCTGTTATTCTGTCACTCTGTATTCCGTTTTGTTGACATAGCGTCACGTTGTGCTAAGCTGACTTGACCACAATTTCATTGATCTGTTAAGGCGTATAACTGCACCAGAAAGGAACCTTGATGTCGATGTACTTAACGTTCGAATAAATGGGGTTCATGATTTAGTGTCCGACTTTGACACGGTCAGGGAACTCTACCATTTGTTATGCATTGATCTCTGTAGATCTGGACTCATTGGCATTATTATTTTCTCTTAGGCCTGTTACGGTTTTCTTTCCCCTGTCAAGATGAGTGCCTTCATCAAAATATCATCCAAAACCAGCAATACCTCCATATTTGTTTCCTTTGACGTTAGGACAGTATGTTGCTCAAAATTTGTGCTAACCATGCTGTCATATCGTCACAAAAGAGAAGTGGAGGGAATGTATTATAATCAACTGATACTGCTCTTTTGTGTTTCATGATATTAACTGTTCCACAACCTGCTTAATCTGCGACCCATTCATTGCTGAACTCGATGAGAATGATTGCGGAATGGCATTATAGTTGAGTGGAGTAACCTTTTCTGTTATTATCTGTTGTGATTGCTATGCTGTTTTAGCCCAAGATGCAAAGAACAAGAAGTTACTCTCATGTTAACGATCATAATTATTTGTTTTAGAAATTATGTAATAAGTTTCAGTACCCTAGAAGGTATTTGTAGCAGACGCAGACCTGTGTGCTGGGTTGTTGCTTTGTTGGTTTCATTTAGCTAAGTATACATATTTCTGTTCTATCCAGACAAATTTCAAAGACTAATATCAGCTAAACATTTTCTTTGGCAGGCTCTTCCTGTTTAGTCTATATTGAGCATCATTATTTCATATCTTGTTTGTACAATAATTGGACGAAGTTTGATGTGTCAGCATAATTGCGTTACGGTGCTTGACCTTTAGTAGATGTCGTTCCGTAGCATTGTGCGTGATGTACGGGATGGCTTTGGAAGCTTGTCTCGAAGAGGGTTTGAGGTGAAGCTTTGGGGCACCTCAGAGGGAAATCTCATGGTGCAGTCCATGAGTTGCATGATCCAGCCCCAGTGATCCAGAGTAGTTGCTGGGCTAATTTGCCTCCTGAACTGCTTCGAGATGTGATCGAGAGGTTGGAGGCTAGTGAAGCTACATGGCCTTCCAGGAAGCATGTAGTTGCTTGTGCAGCTGTTTGTCGAACCTGGAGGGAGATGTGCAATGAGATCGTTAAGAATCCAGAGATTTCTGGAAAGATCACTTTTCCTGTTTCCCTGAAACAGGTGATGATGCTCTCTTATTCTTTATGTTCCATTTTCATATGTTTTTTATGACCAAATTTCTTTTCTTTAAGAATAACAAAACCAAAATCCTAGATAGTGCACATTTTATCAATTCATTAATAATTTTTACTGGCCATATTTGATTCAGCCTGGGCCTCGAGATGGGACAATCCAATGCTTCATCAAAAGGGATAAATCTACTCAGACTTACTTCTTATATCTGTGTCTTAGCTCGGGTAAGCCAACTGCAAGTATTATGTTTGTTTTTACTCCCTTGACGAGTCATTTGGCAGCATTTCATTCGCCAAGTCATCTGTTGCGGATCAGTCCATTCGCTTCAGCAGCACAAGGTACTCCGACATCTCAATGAGCAGCCAGAGATTTGGAGACATGATGCTGGGTGACAATGATGAGCGCAAGGAGATGCCATTGATTCTTCGAAACAAGGCCCCAAGATGGCACGAGCAGTTGCAGTGTTGGTGCCTCAATTTTAGGGGTAGGGTGACCGTTGCATCGGTCAAGAACTTCCAGCTTGTTGCTGCGCAGCCTGCTGCTGGAGCCCCAACCCCATCGCAGACAGCCCCGCCACCGCCACCTGAGCACGAAAAAGTGTTGCTGCAATTCGGGAAGGTGGCAAAGGACATGTTCACAATGGACTACCGTTATCCGCTATCAGCGTTCCAGGCCTTTGCAATCTGCCTTAGCAGCTTTGACACCAAGCTGGCCTGCGAATAAAGCTATCCTAGCTGAAGGATCTGTTTGATCAAAGCGTCGGCCCCGAAATTTTGCTGGGCCGGCATTGTGTTGTATGTTGTTGATGCCTTCTTAACTTGTAGCCCCTAGAAAGGGATGTTTAGCCATTCCCACCTGATCTACAGCTTCTGCTGTGTTGTGTCCCAATTTGATTTGTTTTAATAGCTTTGCTTTGTGGATTAGCTTCGTGTCCTGCCTGTAACATTTTTCCCGAACAGTTGACAGATGTATTACTGATTTTACGTAATTGGTTGTGTAGCTGAGATGAGACTTTGACATTTCAATCTGTGTCCATGCTCTCAGATTGCCTGCCTGCTGTGTGGTGGTGATATGATATGCAAATGCGCATCTTGAAAAATGCTGAATTGCCTTGTCAACGATTAAGTTTCATCTGCATTCAAAACTTTTGGCTGTTGTATGGTCCAAAAGTGATGCCGTACTTCATTTATGTTTCTTGAAGTACCTTTCTTGCTTGTTTGATGAGAATTCGTAAGGAAACTGAGGAAAGTACATTTCCTTTTTGAAGAAATTATCATAGGTTCAAAATATAAAAGCTGTCAAACATTGCCAATATGTGGGGATAAGTGGATAAGTCCTGTGTCCTCTCTCGCTTAAATGCTATGACATGTATTTTACTGACACGCAAAGTTCCTTCGTTTTTGAGAAAGTTCATGAAACATTTTCTATCCCGACAAGAAAAAGAAACAAATCCATGTCCAGAAAATGGCGGCCCGTTCGTACCCAGGGCCTCGGCCCGTTAGGCCCCAAAGCGGTTTCTAGCCATTCGTACTGCCGTGGCAAAGCGCAAAGCCTTAAACAGGGTTTTTCCTCTTAACATAAACCCTGCAACAAACCGCCGCCGCCGGCGTGGAGAGGCGCGACGCCGCCGCCAATCCATTCACGCCGCCATGTCCCAGATCCTCCTCCGCCGCCTTTCCCCGCACTCCAGCGGGGCTCTCGGTTGCCGCCTCCTGGGCTCGGCGGGCGGCCCGCGCTACTACAGCAGCGGCAGGAAGCATGTAGTTGCTTGTGCAGCTGTTTGTCGAACCTGGAGGGAGATGTGCAATGAGACCGTTAAGAATCCAGAGTTTTCTGGAAAGATCACTTTTCCTGTTTCCCTAAAACAGGTGATGATGCTCTCTTATTCTTTATGTCCCATTTTCATATGTTTTTGACGACCAAATATCTTTTCTTTGAAGAATAACAAAACCAAAATCATAGATAGTGCACATTTTATCAATTCATTAATAATTTTTATTGGCCATATTTGATTCAGCCTGGGCCTCGAGATGGGACAATCCAATGCTTCATCAAAAGGGATAAATCTACTCAGACTTACTTCTTATATCTGTGTCTTAGCTCGGGTAAGCCAACTGCAAGTATTATGTTTGTTTTTTCTTTTCGTTTGCTGTAATTATTTACACAGCATTAGAGCAATCACCTCTCATGACATTTCAAATAATGCAAGATACACGGCAATGTTCATTGAAACGACTGATGTGTGACCTACTTCGTGTATTATACTTTCCAACTTACCATACTGTCCATTAGGTGAAAGTATTTTATTTTTGGACCTTTGGCACCAGCAGAGTAGCTGTATTGTTAATTATAACATGCCAGTGCATTATACATGTCAATAACTTGTGCATGTGTTTGATTCTCAAAAAAAAAAAAAAAACTTGTGTATGTGTTTGCATCTTCCGCTCTTGTTTTTCATGCTTGACATGAGTTGCATTCTTGGCTCCCTATCTCACACATCTAGGCAATCAGTTCCTTCATACTCCTTTTGCAGTGTATGCACTCTGCTTAGCTTTCCTGAAGTAGCTGTACCTGAAGGTGGTAACTGAAATTGTAGAGTTCAGTAAGAATGGAAATTATTTCTGCTTCTTGCTCTAAAGTCCAAACAAATATGGTCGACCTGTCTCTCACGTGGATCTAAGCTTTCTCTTCGTGCAGCCTTTTACATAACAATGAATTTGTTAGAACTGAATGAACTTAAGCATGCATAAAAGTCCTGCTGCTATCCCCGATTCTTGGCTGAAACATGCGTGTATCTACTTCCTGTAATATCAGTGTTGACATCAGTTGTCAATATTATTTTCCCCCTTTTTTCCCCCCACCCATTCCTTGGACCTTGTGTTCCAGCAATACATGTTAGTACCTTCATTTTATCACTAGTGCTATCTAACATAAGGTGACCCATTTTCTTCAGCTGTGCTTGTTGAAAATGGCAAGTTCCTCCTATCGGCAAAACGAACGTCTCGCCCGACCTGTACAGAGTATACAATATTTATGAATGCTAACAATATATCTAGGTCAAGGAAAATGCACATCGGAAAACTGAGGTATTAATTCACAAACACGAGCCACTTTGTTTTGAGAAATTTCACTGACAACTTTTAATCTGTGTGTATTCTTATCATATTTTCTACTTTGGACTTCTAGGTCAAATATCCTCGGCACAAAGTTCTCAATATATGACACCCTGCCTCCATGCAATGTGGCTAATGTTTCACAACCCGGTAAAACAAGCCGTCGGTTCTACTCCAGGAAGGGATCGCCAAAGGCCAGCGCCTCCAACATTGCACAGGTTTCATATGAGCTAAACGTTTTGGGCACTCGGGGACCTAGGCGGATGAATTGTGTGATGCACTCCATCCCTGCCTCTTCCCTTGAGGCTGGTGGCACTGTACCATGTCAGCCGGACAGTGTCCTCGCCCGCTCCCTTGACGAGTCATTTGGCAGCATATCATTCGCCAAGTCATCTGTTGCGGATCAATCCATTCGCTTCAGCAGCACAAGGTACTCTGACATCTCAATGAGCAGCCAGAGGTTTGGAGACATGATGTTGGGTGACAATGATGAGCGCAAGGAGATGCCATTGATTCTTCGAAACAAGGCCCCAAGATGGCACGAGCAGTTGCAATGTTGGTGCCTCAATTTTAAGGGCAGGGTGACTGTTGCATCGGTCAAGAACTTCCAGCTTGTTGCTGCGCAGCCTGCTGCTGGAGCCCCAACCCCGTCGCAGGCAGCCCCGCCACCACCACCGCCACCTGAGCACGAAAAGGTGATACTGCAATTCGGGAAGGTGGCAAAGGATATGTTCACAATGGACTACCGTTATCCGCTATCAGCGTTCCAGGCCTTTGCAATCTGCCTGAGCAGCTTCGACACCAAGCTGGCCTGCGAATAAAGCCATCCTAGCTGAAGGATCTGTTTGTTGAAGGCGTGGGCCCTGAAATTTTGCTGGGCCGGCATTGTGTTGTATGTTGTTGATGCCTTCTTAACTTGTAGCCCCTAGAAAGGGATGTTTAGCCATTCCCACCTGATCTACAGCTTCTGCTGTGTTGTGTCCCAATTTGATTTGTTTTAATAGCTTTTCTTTGTGGATTAGCTTCGGGTCCTGCCTGTAACTTTTTTTCCCGCCCTGATCCACAGCTGCTGCTGTGTTGTGTCCCAATTTGATTTGTTTTAATAGCTTTTCTTTGTGGATTAGCTTCGGGTCCTGCCTGTAACTTTTTTTCCCGAACAGTTGACAGATGTATAACTGATTTTTCGTAATTGGTTGTGTAGCTGAGATGAGAGTTTGTCATTTCAATCTGTGTCCAAGCACATATTGCCTGCCTGCTGTGCGGTGGTGATATGCAAATGCGCCTCTTGTAACATGCTGAATTGTCTTGTCAATGATTAGCTTTCATCTGCATTCAAAACTTTTGGCTGTTGTATAGTCCAAAAGTAGTGACCTACTTTATGTATGTTTCTTGAAGTACCTTTCGTGCTTGCTTGTTGAGAATTCGTCAGTAAAGTACGTTACCTTTTTGAAGAAATTCTCATAGGTTCAAACTATAAAAACTGTCAAACAATGCCAAAATGTGGGGATAAGGCCTGTGTCCTCTCTCGTTTAAATGATATGACATGTATTTTACTGACACGCAAAGTTCTTTTTTTTTGAGAAAGTTAATGAAACATTTTCTATCCAAATAAGAAAAAAGAAACAAATCCATGTCCAGAAAATGGCGGCCCATTCGTACCCAAGGCCTCGGCCCGTTAGGCCCCAAGGCGGTTTCTCTCTCTGTGTCGCTAGAAGGGCGTCGTAGCCATTCGTGCTGCCGTGGCAAAGTGCAAAGCGTTAAAAGGGTTTTTCCTCTTAAACCCTGCAACAAACCGCCGCCGCCGGCGTCGAGAGGCGCGCCGCCGCCGCCGATCCATTCACGCCGCCATGTCCCAGATCCTCCTCCGCCTCCTTTCCCTGCACTCCTGCGGGGCTCTCGGTTGCCGCCGCCTCGGCTCGGCGGGCGGCCCGCGCTACTACAGCGGCGGCGAGCGGCGGCGGGGCCCGCCGCAGGACGATGAGAGCCGGGCGGTGCGGGTGTCGGTGTGGTGGGACTTCGAGAACTGCCAGATCCCCAACGGCGTGAATGTCTGCCGCGTCGCCCCGCGCGTGGCGGCCGCCCTGCGCTCCGCCGGCATCCGCGGGCCCCTCTCCATCACCGCCTTCGGCGACGTGCTCCAGCTCGCGCGCTCCTCACAGGAGGCGCTCGCCGCCACTGGGGTCTCCATCTCGCACGTCCCACGCAGTTGCGTGCTCTCGCCCTACCGCCCTTCTCCCCCCACTCGTTCCTTTTCATCTCGTGCAATTGTGATTTCTGACATGGTTTCCCGAAATTCCTTGCCATATGTGCTGGCATAGTAGAATTTGTGATTTTTGTGTCCGTGATATGTCGACCTCTATATCGTTGAGGCTTTTCATGCGTTTTTATTGGCTGCTTCTTTGTTGGAGCGGTCAGTGGTGATTTGTTATTCATTTCTATGTTTTTGATGTTAGCGGTTCAAAATTTGATAGGCCTTAATTTCGTATCCATTGTCTGTTTGATACCTAATTTTAGCTTTTTTTTAATGTATAAAAAGAATGATTTTGTTTGTGTAGAACTGTGTGGCCTTGGCCATCTTGTATCCACAGATTTGTTTTACACATTAGATACCTGGATTATATGTTGCCTCTGTGGAGGGCAAGAATGATATTAGAGGGATAAAGAGCATTTCTTTAGGTTACGGGATTGGGAGTTTTGTGGGTATGAATGATATGAATGACCATATTTTTTTTTTGTTAAACAAGTGCAATGCATCTCGTTTCTTGGTAAGGAAAGTCATGATAAGTAACAACTCTTTGATTGATTTTGGTTAATCTAATTCTGCATGGGTTCTGTATTATATTCTTATTTTCTGTTGTTGCCGGTACACTTATATTAGTCCTGAAATTTCTCCATTATTAATATTTCTTTGTCTTTACTAAAACAAATGTGTGGTTTTTATCTTGAATACTGAGGATGGATTAGATAAATATGCTGTAACATTTGGTATTCGGTTTCAGCTCCGCCTGTTTTACATCAAATTTGATAGAGTAGTGTTTATGGTATAGGCATTAAAGATGCCAGCTGATTAGCCGGATGGTTTACTGTTCTTACTGACTTAAACAATACTTGTGGGGCTCATCAAAATATTACAGTACAAATCTGGAATTCTGTAGTTTCAGTTTTCTATTTCTTATGCAGCCTTCTGGTCCTTTATTAGTTCATACTAATAGTTTTGTTGCATATAATGTAGGTGGGAAGAATAGTTCTGATCGTTCATTTATGGCTGATATTGTCTACTGGATTGCTCAGAACCCTCCACCGGTCCATTTTTTCCTTATATCTGGGGATAGAGATTTTGCTAACATGTTGCATCGTCTGCGAATGAGCAACTATAATGTACTGCTTGCTTGTCCTAGTAAAGTTACTAGTGTACTTTGCAATGCAGCGACAATTATGTGGCCTTGGGAGGCTTTAGTTAAAGGGGATGATTTCTCGCCAAAACATTTCAACCACCCGCCTGATGGTTTGTCTGGATCTTGGTATGGTCACTACAAAGGAGCCCTTGATGACCCATTCATGGAACCCATAGCGATACCATCATCCGATTCGAAGAATTGTTCAGTCCCCAAATATGTTACTACTGCAATTCAGGAGATACTAAGTTCACATCCTCAAGGGATGAAACTCACAGCGCTCCGAATAGCTCTTCAAAGGAACAATATTTATCTGGGTACTGAATTCTTTGGCCACAAGAAGTTCTCTTTCCTCATTCAATCGATGCCAGATATTGTTAAATTTACTGAGCCTCCACCTGGTGAAGACCAGCTATATGTAACCGCAGTCAAGAAAAGATTGTTGCGGCCTGGTGAGCAAACTCAATATACTGTGAAGGAGGGTAACCTCATTCAAGTAGAACAAAATGATGGCGCACATCCATCTTTTACAGCACCAGATGTTTCCAAACTAGATTCTGAGCCGTTAAGTTCTTCTCGAAGCATTGACAGGAAAAAAAGCTTAGCAGAGACTGTAAATGAAGATTCACCCACATGTGCTGTCTCATCTTCCCGTTCTTCTCAAAGTATTGACAGGAATCGATGCTTTCCAGAGACTGTAAACCCACCTACATTAGCCATTTCACCTCCCCCATCAGATGCGTTACCAGAGGATCAAAAGGAATACCCAATAGTTGATGCCAATTCAAAGCCAGAATCATCAGCCAACCACAGTGAAGTTGATGAAAAGACTATTCCCAATACTCCCTCTCCCTCTTTGGTAGAAAATGCTGATAACAAAGATGGATTCTTCAAAAGGATGTGGATGCTGTGGAATGGTCCTGAGAATGCTAAGTGTGAGGGTTCTCAAATTCACGAAAGCACTTCTGCCGAGGTTCTTGATGAGTTGCAAGAGCCTAATGCAGCTCACCGCAGGAAACTTTTGAAAAGGATCAATAAGAACGGCCGCTCGGATGGCTCTGATAGTTCTGCAGCAGCAAGTCCTAATTTGCCAATTTTATCTGATGATAACCGTTCTGAAAACATGAAGAAGGATCCATCAATTCTTGAGAACTCAGAACCATGTAATGGACCTGCTTCTCTTCCCTTGAGTAAAGCTGGAGAAAAGGATGATACATCCAGAATGAATAAGGGCTTATTTAGCTGGGCATCAAGGTTGTGGAGATTTGGAAAATCAGATGCAGATAACAGTACAACCAAACAAAATGCCATTGACGAAGCAATGACAGACTCAATTGAAGAATCTGAATCTCCAAATACTTCAGCCTGTGGAAGTGGACAGCAAGTGGCTAATGAAATATTCACAAAATCCTACTTTTGGGATATTTTAGAGCAGCAATTATCAAAACCTTTTGGATCTGATCTTGTTTCAAAAGCGAAGACAAGGTAAGCCCTCTTTCTATTGAATTATAATTCATGCATTTTGGTTACCAGCAATTCTTTTTTATGTAACAAAAAGTTTGGAACTTGAGCTGAAATAGAAACTGAAGCAAATTTGAAGCTAGACTAGTGGTCAATGCAATGTCAGGTTGCTGTTTTTTGTTGATTTTTTTTTAAAAAATAATCATACATAACACTTTGTACTATCAAGCAACAATTGATGTGGACAAATAGCTCACAACTAGCAGGTCGAATTGCAGTAGGTTTTATTGATTGATATGAACAAGGCATCGTAATGTAATTTTGCCTAAGGATGCTTGGATTTTTTTTTTTTTTTTAATAGCTCGATCATTGATGATCTCCTATTATTTCCTATGAGTCTTCTCCAGAACTAGCAAACAATTAATCATATACTATCTTAATTGAATTCGCTCGTACTTCCACCAATGGCCAGTGTACCCGTCTGTCCCATTTCACAAGTTATAGTTTGGCTGCAAATCTCTTCAAATGTACAAAATACAAACTCATAATCATACAAACGTTCAGTGGAATATGAATCTAATGGTACAACTTTTGTATCACTAAAGTCATATATTGTTACTCTAGTTGTTAGTGAAAAGTTTCAAAGTATGAATTTTTGAAACACGTTCGCGTCTTATAAAATGGGACAGAGGGAGTAGCACCTTATATTTTTGTAAGATGCAGGATGAGCCTGTAAGGATTCTGCTATTGGTCATTTCCTGCTTTATAATACAACTTTGGCACCTAATTCTGCAATTTACTTTCCAACTTCTGAATTTTTTGAAATGGTCATTGTTGCTTGCTACCTTGTGGTATGTGTGTAATAACTTGGTTACCGCAAGTGTCAGAAGCTCAGAGAACATGGCACAGTTAATCTGCCATAATAGTATGCTGACTATTCAGTTGTGGAACTAGGACCTTTAGGGTGGAACAAGATTTGGTAGTATATATTTTAGAATTGGGGAAAATAAATCTACACCATATTTCTGGCTCAAACCTTCATCTAATTGCCAGTTCCACCGACTCAACGCCCTTTTTCCATAACTTGAAATTGGCAAGTAACACCTGGTAACTCCAACATCCTTGTTACGTTATTGTGTTAGCGTTGCCTCACAATTGCAAATTCTACCATCTTTCGCTGATTACGGGATTCAGTGTACAATATTCCTTACATATGTTTCTTTGTGCAAGTGGGAAAGGACTTATGAGATGATGTGAAATTGTTTTTCTCTTGATTGTTCTACATGATTACTTTTCTTGTCCAGGGAGGAGTTGGTGCATGGTTTGCAGAAGTTGGGTTGTTGGCCTCTCAAAGGCCTTGTTGACAAAGATCTGCATCAGCTGGTAAATTTGCTGGTTTCTGAAAAGAAATGGATCGAGGAAACTCCTTCCAGACGTTTCCCTTTCCGTATTACCCTCCCTCACAAGAGAACATGTGTTCCATCGAATTCCAGCAAGCACACTGGTCTCAGTTCTGTATTTTCTAATGTGAAACCATTGCAAAAGGGTAAGTATGTCACTGGTAACAGCAAGACGAACAGGCCTCTCAATAGGGAGGAAATACTTTCAGATTGTCACAAGCTGCTGAAGGAGCTTCTTTCGCAGTATGAGTATGGATTCAACATCAACATTTTCAAGAATCGTTTTGCTCAGAAGCATGGATATGAACTTGATCACCAGAAGCTTGGATATCCGGACATTGAATCACTGTTGCAGATTATGCCTGATGCAAGGGTAAAATTTCCAAGGGTTCTACCTGCAGAAAGTGGAAATGGCCAGGGTAGGAGCAAAGGAATTGGAAATCAAAACAATGGTGATCTTTGGGAGGAGCTTGGTCCTGTATCTGCCACTACTGAAACTACTGCAGGGAGTGATAAAGAAATGTGCTACCTTCCTCCCACTCCTTCCGATGATGAATTCTCAGATAGTGACAATCCAGCAGATCGAATACCGAGAAGAGATGCTGAACAGAGTTCACTTCTTCAAATTATTGATTCGTGGAACAGTAGTAAGGATGGTGGTTCCAGAAAGAAACCTGAAGACATTGATGGGCTTGTGGATTGTTCTAGAACCCGCCTGGGTAATATTGACAATCTAACCTCAGGTAGCGCACAAAGGCCTACAAGGCAATCACGGAAACAGTATTTTTTTGTGTCAGACTCCGACTCCGAGGTAGATCAAGAAAAGGATAAGCTTGCAAATTCTACCATCTTTCGCTGATTACGGGATTCAGTGTACAATATTCCTTACATATTTTTCTTTGTGCAACTGGGGAAGGACTTATTGAGATGATGTGAAATTGTTTTTCTTTTGATTGTTCTACATGATTACTTTTCTTTTCCAGGGAGGAGTTGGTGCATGGTTTGCAGAAGTTAGGTTGTTGGCCTCTCAAAGGCCTTGTTGACAAAGATCTGCATCAGCTGGTAAATTTGCTGGTTTCTGAAAAGAAATGGATCGAGGAAACTCCTTCCAGACGTTTCCCTTTCCGTATTACCCTCCCTCACAAGAGAACATGTGTTCCATCGAATTCCAGCAAGCACACTGGTCTCAGTTCTGTATTTTCTAATGTGAAGCCATTGCAGCAGGGTAAGTATGTCACTGGTAACAGCAAGACGAACAGGCCTCTCAATAGGGAGGAAATACTTTCAGATTGTCACAAGCTGCTGAAGGAGCTTCTTTCGCAGTATGAGTATGGATTCAACATCAACATTTTCAAGAATCGTTTTGCTCAGAAGCATGGATATGAACTTGATCACCAGAAGCTTGGATATCCGGACATTGAATCACTGTTGCAGATTATGCCTGATGCAAGGGTAAAATTTCCAAGGGTTCTACCTGCAGAAAGTGGAAATGGCCAGGGTAGGAGCAAAGGAATTGGAAATCAAAACAATGGTGATCTTTGGGAGGAGCTTGGTCCTGTATCTGCCACTACTGAAACTACTGCAGGGAGTGATAAAGAAATGTGCTACCTTCCTCCCACTCCTTCCGATGATGAATTCTCAGATAGTGACAATCCAGCAGATCGAATACCGAGAAGAGATGCTGAACAGAGTTCACTTCTTCAAATTATTGATTCGTGGAACAGTAGTAAGGATGGTGGTTCCAGAAAGAAACCTGAAGACATTGATGGGCTTGTGGATTGTTCTAGAACCCGCCTGGGTGATATTGACAATCTAACCTCAGGTAGCGCACAAAGGCCTACAAGGCAATCACGGAAACAGTATTTTTTTGTGTCAGACTCCGACTCCGAGGTAGATCAAGAAAAGGATAAGCTAGTTGAGAGCGTCTTGGGCAGCCTGCAGAAAGCACGGGGTTCAGGGTTGAATAGTTGAAATCTTTTTGCATGCAGAAACAAAATTGCAGTTGGCGACCTCATTCTGAAAACTTCCAAAGTGCGCACATGTTCAGAATTTTGATCACCTCAAACAATAACTTGTGCTCAGACGATACAGACTGCAATGAGTTATCTAACATAGTAACTTTCTTTCTTTCTTTTATTTTCATCTGAGGATAGCATGTTTAGCATGCCGTGTCTAACTAGTGTAGAGACACTACGGGCTTCAGTTTGTGAACTGTCATCACCTCTCTGACGAGGTTTTAATAATGTCGAGCAAAGTGGAGCAGGGCAATTCTTTCATCAAGCTTTTTTGATAGTTGATATGATCCGTTTATGCATTGTGCTCTACTGTGTCATTCTAATTCCAGTGGTGAATGTGTTTTATACTTTACACGCCGATTGGATAATAATCTCGAGTAATAAGGTATACATGTTTGAGGAAATCGGTGTTAATGCTAATACGTTGTTCGCTGATTTTATTTTGTTATCACCTTTTTCTATACCTATGGTAGTACCTGCCTTCAGCTTTCCATCCTTAGCGTGCTGTCTGCTGAATAGCCCGGTGCCCAGAAATAATGAGATTTTGAGTTATATATATAACTACCTCTGATTCAATACGTAAGTCGTTTAACACAGTGATACGTAAGTCAACAAGACTACATACAACGAAAGAGTTTGTCATAGTTTGTAATAACATTAATGTTACATGATCAATCCGCATACTAAATATCAGTTGTCACAGTTAATAGCTGTCAGAAAAATATAAAATCCTACCTACACAGTGCCATTACTTCCATAACAGCTCGGCTCGGCGACTTAAAATACGCGTACGCCACTGCATGTGTGACCAACCAGCGTATGATTTAAGTACCTCGTGTTGGTACGTCCAACGAGGTTCTACAAAGCAAATGATAAGATTTCGCCCAGCAGAACAATTCAGCCATCTATCCCATGATCCAGTCATAATCAAACAGAATCAACATAACACCATTGACATGGCGAGGAATGGACAGATGAAGAGAACTGTTACATCATGCAGCATTCTCAGCAGTAGAGGAGAAACTGTTGAATGCGAATTATTATTGGTTTATTTCTATACGATGATGCACGAGACGGGCAATCTAGACATCACAGTTCACCGGAAATACATGACAGCTATTTTCAGCATTGCTATCTGGAGTCAAAAGGTTACTCGATTTACCCTGCTGATATGTCAACATGTCAGCGATGCAGGAGACCTGATTAGCAGAAACAACAGTTGTACAAGAACTTCTGCCGTCCTTTTGGGTATGGGCTATGAGTGCTGAGGCTTAGATTTGCTGCGATCCGATCGCTGCACATGGTGATCTTTCGGTATCTGCACAGTTACCTTGCTTTGTGCTAATAGCACTCACTGAAACAGAAAAAGAAGCCCCTTGGCTTGTCCTCCCTCTTGCCCTTTGGTGTATCGCCGAGGTCGCCTCGAGAAGCCATTAGTGAGCTTGTCCCAGGAGATTCAGGAGGGAGGATTGTGTTCTCCGAGCTGAATGTGCGACGAGGGGCCACATTTTGTTGTGGCGAAAGGGTGGACAGGTAATTCAGAAGCATTTGCACTATCTGCGTGAAGTTTGGTCTGTCGTTTGGGTCTTCCTTCCAGCAGGATGTTAGAATTTCTGACAACTCATCAGGCAAGTTATCTGCACTTGGTCTGATGTTCTGCAGAAAATTATGCTTGTAATCTCAACAAATACAACATGCATGACACTGGTATACGCACAAGAAATAGACACATTGGATAGAACATGTTTGGAACAGTATATGAGCAAAGGGCCTAGAAAATCTCCATTGTAGTGCAAATAGAAAAATAAAATCGAACGAAGCATAATGGGGCTATCAAATGAAGACATTCAAGTTTCAAACAAGCATACAGATGCAAACACAACTAAGGGGTGAACTTTACGATTTAAGAAAGTTATTTTAGTTCGTTTTATTTGATGAAATTGTATATTTTTTGGGAATGGTTTGAGCAGTCAGCAAATAATTAATAAGCTCGAGTTGTCTATGTGGACATATGATTTTGCTAGCAGCCAAACTCGAATGTAATAGTTGTTACCTTGAAAGCAGCAGCATACGCAGCTTGAAGATTAGACATGCCCTCAAAGGGCAGTTTATTGTGAAGGAGTTCCCATAACACAATTGCAAAGCTGTAAACATCTACTTTGTGGTTGTAATGCTTCTTTTCTCCATGCCTCAATGTTACTGTGCTGTACAACTGTTTAAAGATGTTCGGATTAATGGAAACAATACTATGGAAAAAGAAAGGATTTAGTAACTGACAAATATGAAACTGTAGTAGTAGAAACCTCTGGGGCCATCCAACGGTATGTTCCTGTCTCAGCAGTCATCATCTCTGTCAACGTCTCTTCTCTTGCTAAACCAAGGTCAACTAGTTTGACTGTTCTCTGGTCTGCAGTCAACAACAAATTCTCTGCATGAAAGGGCAAAAATATGTCAGTGTCAACTTTGTCTCTGAAAAATATCTCAGGCAATTCATAAGATTGATGTATCTATAGGAAAATATTAGTGCTAACAGACAAGGAAATAACTGATAATCTAACAGTTTAATAAGATGTCACTGACGATGATGTAAGTCAAATAACTAATAGCGCTTGCATAATTTGATTGAAAATA
>LAPY01000059.1:150960-161436 GCA_000970635.1 Eragrostis tef
GAAGCCAGAAAGGTATAACTCCTACTGCTTTCTCACACATTGTTCAATCAGTTTTTGATTTCATAATTCGACTAGCCACAATAGTAGCTATAGCTCGCACGAAAGAGTACGGACATGGGGGCAGGCAAACAAAGTAGTGCACCATGGATCATGTTTGCATCAACTTCCTACCTACCATCTCAATAACTTGTGGCAAAATTGAGCACAAACTTAAAACAATATATAAAAGATGCTAAAAGTATGATGCTAGATGTAAAACTAACAAGAGAACTAATGGACTTTCATGACATTACGGCTTATGCATCATTTATTCTAGAATAGACACATCGCCCAATTTAAGCAAAAAGCAAATAGTCAGATACAGTAACATGTGATCGTGCAAGAGTAGACTAAATTCTTGCCCCCTTCTCAGCAAGACCCAAAGGAAAGCCATTACAAGAATATATTCAAATACAGGCATTGCCTAATCTACAGTAAGAAGTAAACCTGTACAGTTTTACTCGATTTGTTTTATTTAATATATGCCATGGGAGCCTCTCCTACTGTTTTCCCGTAAAAAAAAAGAGTAAGAAGTAAAGATCTAAGTAAAAGCATAATAGATAATATGGGTAGCACAAGGTAAGCAGGTTGTGAAGTCATACCAGGCTTAAGATCACGATGAATGATCCCATGTGCATGCAAACATTCCATAGCTCGGGCAATGTCCAATGCAAATCCCACTGCTATACGAGGCTCAAGGTTCCTAGGCCGGAGGCTGACCAAGTACTTACGCAAAGAGCCTCCCACTAGTAGCTCAGTCACAACTACCATGACAGGTTCTAGGCAGGCCCCAATAAACTGCATAATAAGACAGCATAATTCTCATATCCAAAAGCATTCCGAACCTCCACTCAAGGAAAGAACGAAAAGACTCAACAAAAAGAACTACCTTGACAAGGTTCTTGTGCTGCACCCTTGACAGCATGGTCACCTCTCTCAAGAACCTCCCCTCCCTCTTGGTGATCTCCTCAGGGGTGTCCCCTTTGTGCACAATCTTGATTGCAACATTTTGGTTTTTATACCTACCGATCTCAGCATGAAGTGCTAAGTTAAGAGAAAATAATTCAAACAAATCATCAAAGAGTAGATGGTAGTGCAAAAAAATGAGACTTACTTTCCCTCGTAGACTTTTGCATGTGCGCCCTCACCGATGCGTGGCCCAACAAAGAGAAGCTTTGGGTCGATGAGCCACTTGGGATCGATGGAGAGACCTTCACCTCCATAGAGCGCACTGCCAGATTCCATATCTGATGCAGCAGACCTGCTTTGGATTCCTTGAGCTCACCCCACTGAAAACATAAATAGAAGATCAACTTTTAGAAAGTACTTGATGGTTGTTAGGAAAGGTATATCATTTCTTGTAGGGAATGTTCGAGAAGTACATCAAACACACACATAGAGCATCTCATGAGCGAAACAAACTACAAGGATCTCGTGAAATTCCACAAATAAACTTTTCTAAAGTATTCGAAAGTTGGTTGGAAAGTATATTGTCGGCATGAGTTGAGTACCTCACTGGAAACAAGAAGGATCATATGCGTTTGACGAATTCTAATTTTGAGTTTCGACATATTTGGAAGTATATTGAAGTATACTGAGCCTGCTTGGATTCTAGCCACCGGCTGCCACGCCAGTGTGGCGCCGCCACCAACTGTGGCACGATTCTGGCACCACACTCGCGCCACAACCATGCACAAGACGACGAGTGCACAGGAGGAAAGCGACAGGTAGAAAGCTGTGGCGGCTGAAGTTTTCGCGTGAGCCAAGCAAAATGGGAACTCGCCGCAAGTTTGACGTGGCAAATTGAGGCTAGGAACCAAACACACCCATTGTGTTAACATACACTGAAGCTCATTTGTCATGTTTGTACCAACTTGCGAATCTTTTTGAAAATAGAAGTCATTAAGTAAACAGGATCCTTTTAGAGATGAGTACAGGTCGTGGTCTCTAGCCGGAGCTAGGAAGCTCCAATCTCTAGGGCTGGATGCTGTAGGGAGACTCAAGGGAATTTTATTGTCTTACAGTCGTTTATATGTGTTTATGGGTGATCGTACTGTAAGTTCGAGAGTTCAAAGAGTCTCGTGTTAAGTCCAGTTACCTATGTTACAGTGACAATAGAGTGATGTGCAAAAGATCAGAGTATACTTTTCCACCAACTCAAATACTTGCAAAAGTGTAAATTGTGGAATAAAAAAAAAATTATCCTAAATGCTTTGAGCGCCTCGTTGGCCCTGTGTGTGGTAGGAAAGGCACAAGCTCAGTGCCATTTAGTTTGAAAGCATTTGTATGTTTGGTAGGAAAGGCACGACCCCAGTGCAGAAATTCCATAAGCACTGAAAATGCAGGACAAAAACCACAGATTAAGCGACGATTTTGTCATCTCTGCCAACTACCCAAAAAATAATGGCCACCGCATTGCATCATGAGGTGATCACCACCCATATTGTACTACTCGTGACGGTGATAGACATGCTTGGCACTTGGCAGGACTTGAGCCAGCCCGCGTGATCCTGCCAAAAGAGTGTCCTTTAAGAGCGGCTTCTACCTTAAGCACAAGCACACTTACAGCTTAACAGCATGCTTAGGCCCATTTCCCGCCGAATGCCTAAACGGCGATAGGAAGATATGGATTCGATTTCCGGCGGGCACAGCAACAAGAGCAATGAGTCAAAGCAAGCTTGCTCACCAGCGAACGAAAAAATCGATCCACACGCTCCCGATGGATCTCCACTCCACGCCAGCCCGGTAGCGGTGGAGGGCTGGGGACGAGGAGGGAGACGCCTCTCGAAGCGAGAGGACTTGGTAGGACGGCGCCCCGGCTTTGCTGTGCCCCGCCGCCGGCGGTGAGGTCGCGGACGATGTGGCGGCACGAGCGGCGCCCGCTTCAGTGTCTACAAGCTCCCGCTGATGCTCCTCCTTGCTCGCAAATCATGTGACCAGCCTGCATTAGATGGAACAGCGTTCGATCGTCAGGTCAGATCTGGGGATTCGAGCACGGGGCTGGCGCTGCGGCGAGGTTGATGGCAGAGGGGAACGTTGGTGGAGCAGTGAGATGGCCGGAGCAGAGGGACAGCGAAGAGGAGCAGCGGCTGCCGAAGCTAGGTGGAGTTGGGTGAAGGCGCAACAAAGCAGAGCGCGAGCAGAGGAGAGAGCGGAAGAGGAGCTCACCTCGCCTGAAGTGAGGAGGATTTCGTCCGCGGCAAGCAAGCAGACGCAAGCGCCGAGGGAAGGAGAATCCAGGAGCGAGATGCGCGAGTACGGCGGGCGGCGGGCGGTGAGCGGCGAGGAGGAGGACCTCGTCGGTGGTCCTGGCGAGCTTCGATTTCCAGAGGAATGACGCGGGGCGCGGGGAGGAATCGGGCTTACTGGAAGCTGGAATTCGGACGGGAATCGCTTATTCCGACCCCCGATACGCAGAAACGGCCCGTACGAAGCCCCGCCGAAGGCCCGTCGTCACGTGACCTTGGCTGACTTTCGAGTCCGTAGCTCGCTGCGCACGTGCTCCTCTCAAGTCTTCTGAACCGAAGAGCTCGGTGGAACAAAATAGGAATCAAGTCAAATCACCCTCTCACCTATTGGCGAATGGCTACTTCACCCTCTAACCTATAATACCAGATGTTTAACCCCTTCAACTATTGAAAAATGAAAACCATCTGAATTACCACCGGTGCGGTTCTTAAGAGTAGTTTGGATTTGGATGATGTGAACTGAGCTGGCATTGGCATTGAATGAGACTGATAAGTGCTCCTTTTGTTTGAGCTTTTAATTCTAGATTGTGGATTTTATAAGCAGAAGCTGGAACAAAGGGTTGAATTGTGAGTCTGAATTCTATAATCTGGTTCAGAATCCGAGGCAGAATTCACAATCTGCTCAGAACTAACTTTTACTAGATTGTGACACAAATATTTACCCATTTGTCACTGTGACCCCACTGTAAGTGACTAAAATGATGTATAAGATAGATTGTAGAATCCGACAAACAAACACCCTCCAGATTTTGTCTTCCATATTTTAACAATCTCAGATTCTACAATCCACAATCAAAAGCTAGATTCTTAGAATCACAATCACAAACAAAGGGGGCCTTAATAGGCCAGCCAGCACAAGGAGAGCTCAAGTGCACCCCGCGCCTCCTTGGAGGCTGGCCCAGGACACGCCTTCCACGAGCAAGAGGAAGACAATGTATGTGTCCTGCCGCTGGCACCTTGGATCACTCGACGAGTAGGAACTACGTCTCGTGCGTGACGTGACATCGCCACACTTGTCTTCCATCTATTGCACCATCCAGTACCAATTAGCAAGAATGGAGGAAATTGCATCTTTTCCTGCAGATTCGAGATCGACCGAACCTCTCATAGTCTCATGGTATGGCTTGCGAAGTCGCTGCCGATGAAGAGCCCAGAAAGCCCGCTCGCTAAGCATGCCCGCGCCGTGCCCATCGATGTCGCAACCGCCAACGCCTATCCTGCACGACACGCCGCCACCTGGTTGCCCTCACGTTCGACGCCGCCGTCTCCTGGATGCCCTCTCCTACGTAATGCGGCATCGCTCGCCGTGGTGTCTACTTCATACGCAAGGGAGGAGAGAGGGCGTCGTACAGGTGGAAGATAGGAGATGGTAATAAGAGGGTAAAGTTTCGGGAAGACAACTGGTTAGGGTCCTCCAGTTTAGCTATTCAATATTGAGATATTTATCGCTTTGTAAATGAAAAATTCTGTATTCTGAACAGGTGTGGGATGGTGAATCCATGAAATGCACTTCTACCAGAACCGTTAATGATAATATGATGAACCTGTGGCATGAAGTAGTTGCATTAGCCAGCGCCATTAGAAGAGGATGCTCTAATTTGGCAATATAAGAGCAGGTTTAATAAGCTCGCCTGCTGCCGGTGAAGAAGCAGTGCCATGTCATTCAAGAGCAGGAGTAGTATAATGAGATAGCTTTTCAGCCTGCTGGTAATTTGCCTCGATTAAATATTTAAATATTCAATGCTTGTACGTGCACATTTACCATTGGGCAGAGAAAAGAAGAGCATTTGCTTCAGTCTGCATGCATGCACTTTCCTCTTGGGCCTTGAGCTTGAGCCGGCGATGTGCAAATAGCCCGCTCCATTCTCTTTCTTCTCTTCTCACTTCTCCAACTCAAATTTTGATGATGTGGAACATGTTTTAGCCTGCTGACTAGGACCCATAATACTTGCTCTTACTTGCTCTCCCACCTAACTTCCGCCAGACTGTGCCACATCACCTTACAGCTTCATGCACACAAAGAATTTACGAAGTAAGATGCCCACAAGCTCCGCGCTATGAACTATGAAACCATGGATCACCGACACCTGAATTTGAGTTTTTCTTCATTTTTTCTGTTTTCAGGCGGGCTTGATTTACGTTCAACCCAACATTTTTGATTAAACAGTTTTGTAGGTTAAGCGATGGGCCGGGATAATTGGGCTGGCCTGGTCATGCTAGAATAGAGCATGAGATGGGCCAAGGTGGAGTTGGTCCAGTTTTGCACAGGAAAAAATTATATTCCTCTTTGTCTTAAATTTGAGTCAAGAAATGGTATAAATTCATCAGAATATTGAAATTAACTTTCAATTAAAACAGATCCAGGAATGCTAAAAAAATTATCAGAACCTGTCATTTGCTATGTTTAATTTTTGTTTAACTTATATTGAACAAGGTTTCAATTTCAGCTCTTACAATGTAAGAAACTATGAAAAAAGCTAGTTATGGTGTCCAACTATTTATTACTTATATTATAGTATTCTGAATGTTACAGTACTTGTGTCATTAGTTGACAAAAAAATTAGTTATGGACACTAGTTTATTTTTTTCTGATTATCCTGAGGACTTGCGACATAAAAACTCTAATTTGTTATTGTGTTTTCGTTTCACAAATTATGCATCATTGGGTACACATATATGTTTGTGAAATAGATTGTCTGTTAAACAAAGATAGTTACAGTTTTGTGTCAGTGTGTGCCCTCCTAAAAACTCATCGACGTGTAAGTTTTCTCAGAACCAGTTTGCGACGGAGCCACCCCACAGTAACGTTGCGCTTACACCAAACTAATCCTTCTGGAAGCACTCTTCGCAGTCCCTTTACAGAATAATAAATGATAGAGGTGTAGTTCCAGTTTATACACCTGCTCTGTGGTTTATCAAGGTGCCTACCAGAATTCAGTTTTTTTTTTCCACTGGATGTTAACTAACAATAGGATCCTGACTAGAGATAATGTAGCAAAGAGGGAAAAATAGATGACTATAATTGTTTGTTCTGTAATGAGAAAGAATCAGCTAGGCATCTGTTTTTTGAATGCGTGGTGGCTAAATATATGTGGTCTTTTATTTCTGAAGTAGTGGGCAGGGATATTGGCATGAATAAGTCTTGCCAAATAATGTCATTTGGACAGGCATTTTTACTAGTAGAAAGAAGTTTGTAGCCTTGAATATCACTAGTTCTGCATCCTTGTGGCCTTGTGGGCGTTGTGGAAGCTACGAAATAGCTTTTGTTTTCAGAATGTGGAATGGAAGGGGATGGAATCGCTCTTGCAGATGGTCATAGCCTTACTGCACCGCTGGAAGATACTGTGCCCAGTTGGGTACCTGGGAGGAACTAGAACGGCAGATATCCTTATTGACAGAAGCTGCAATAAGACCGGATGGGATCCAATGAAATACATCCACCTGGAAGGGGATGATGGTGATATCTGCTTGGGGCTGCAGCCGTGTGGTGCTGAGGCAAGCGAGTACCAGGGTGGAGGTGGCCTGGAAGCGTGAATTTGGGTTGACTTTCGTTTTGATTTGGCGTGTAAGCATACTTTCCTGAGAGATGTCTCGGAAGAACTGGGGGTCCAGTTATGTGCGTTTGGAACTGTAACTGAATTTGTTCCTATAACATATGGCTGGGGCTTCCGCCTCGAACTCTAAAAAAATTGCCTACACTACTGACCTCGGTATGTTACTCCTGAAGCTGAATTCTAGCATCTAACCGATAAACTCCATGGTGACCCAACAGGCCAATGAGAGGTGGCAGGCAGATAGCAAACCATTAGCAGGCGCCACAACATTCTGCTCCAGCATCTGTAAGCAATCATCCATCCCACGGAGGACTCCTCCGCTACAAACTGTACATTGAGCATCAGCCAGCTAAAAGGTATATATATGGTAATCAGTATCCGAATCAATAGTTAGGAATCAGTGTCCTACTAAGTCTTGGTCGAACTGAACGCCGCTTTTGAGGTGAGGAAAGAATGCATATTGTCATCGTCATCTGTGCCTAATAGGATAACAATGTATAGTCATGATTATTAACTAAATACTGGCAGTGGCAAAGCAGTGATAAAACTTAGTAACAGTGCTGCAATCTCGATCATCTACGAGAGGATATGTTAACTAACCTATAATGGACAGAGAATTACAACTGCACAAATCAAAAGGATCTAGATTTCAGCCTTACCGTCTAAATGTCGTTATTCCTTCTTCAGAGTTCCACCTTCTCTGAGATGAATTTGTTTGCAGTAACTAACCTTTCATCACAATTGTCAGAATGGAGATCATGACATGTCTGAGTTTGGTCACACAGGTTAGCCAGGCTAATGCCGCCATATCTTTCACTGGATGTACAAGCTTGCAACAGCCCGTCATGCCCCTTTTCCAGTGGGTTTGCTGGTACCTCCATTGTTCCCACATCACCCACAGAAACTTGCTCATGCTTAGATTGATCTTTGGCAGGGTGGGCTCAACCATTTGGTTATTGGAATAATAATGGGTACTCAAAGGAAATCCCAATACGATAGTCCCAAATCTAAAACATTCCTTCAGTGCAAGAAGTGAGACTTCATTCGGGGTTCCACCAGGTCGTCACCCGCTCCTGAAGTTTCAAGTTGGCCGGGTGATGCTGAGTCACATTTCACAGTGCTTGGAGATAACACCGTGACATCCTGATCTTTTGGTGCTAAGAACTATGATATCCTGATCTTTTGGTGCTGATGGAACGTTTTCATCTGCGGGAGACGATTCAAGATCATGGATGTGGCTCATAGGACGATCATTTCTTTCCGGTTTTGAAGCTTCCTCAGTGCTCACATCATCAATGTCGTTTGCGAGAGTGAAGCATTCTTTTTTTCAATGTGTCTTGTACAATCATCATCAGAGGATGTTACTGATGTTTTCTTGCTAATTTGCCACAAGCTGTTGCTGGTTTTCCTAATTCCCAACTTAAGACAGAAATCTGGCTCTTCAGACAATGATTCTTATTTTATCCCATGCTTCATAATTCCTGTGTTAGGTTTGGCTCCTGAATCTGTGGCCACACAGAGAGTACCATCTGATAAATGCAACTCTGTAAGGTCTTTCAGTCCAGGTCCACCCTTAACCCTCCAGGAAACATCAGACATGACATCAATGTCAGATATATCGTCTCCACAGTTTTGGATCTGGATCACCAAAACGCAACAAATCAGCAAGTCGTTTCCACTATACAAGTCGCCGGAATAATATACACACACAGACATGCAAGTCGTTTCCACTATAAACTCACCAAGGAAGTGATGCGATTGAAATAAGGATCAATTTATGCCCTCTAGAGAATAATTCTTCAGGCAAATCGGGCATTGCCACTTTGAAGATCAAAACATAAATTGATTTTGGTATAGAACAAGGTACAAAAGTGAATCAATACAGTACAAATATCACACCTTCCGGGAACGTTGATTTATTTCGATAAATGCTTCTAGATCAGAGGAGCCCATGTGTGCGCAAGGCTTGAACCTACCATCTACCCTGATCCTCGAACTAGTCATCTGTCGATATAAAATAACTTACGGAATTCATCTGTTTACAAAAGTGACAAAAAAGAAACATAATGTGAGACTTTCTGCAGAGTGCAAAGCGTACTGTGCATCAAACATATTATTCATCATGCAGATAATAACTAGGATGCCTGCCCGCGCATTTGCGCGGCTAGACTTGTCAAATGATTTGAACTATTTACATTATTTTGCAAGAGTTTAAACATAATTTTTTTATTATAAATATATAGTATTTCTAACATTGAATTAATAGGAAAAATTTATCACCGAGTCTGTCATTGAGTGTGTGATGCTATTTTTTTGGTACTCTACTAATACTTATAGATTATGTCAATCCTAACATATCTGCATCCTTTATTAAACTAAGAAACTGAATAGAATTGATGTTTTTCTATGCAATTTTAATAATAGAAAGGTCCTACTATTTTTTATAATTTATTTTTTCATGTTCAATCTGCTTATTCTGATATATTGTTCTTGTATCAGCATCTTTCATCTAAGAAAATTGGACACAACATGATTTTTGTGTAGAAAGACACAACCCAATTAAAATATATGCAATATACTCTTAGGAAATAAACGCTACCTATTAATTTTCTTGATTAGCCTCTAGTGGTGAACTTATTAGTTTTGTTGACATCTTTGGTCTCTTGCACTCTTAAGCTCTTTGCAAAATTATGTGTTTGCCATAGGAGAAAATTATGACGTTTTGGGCTTTGTATAATTGTTTATATATTCAATTTGATAGTATTCTCCTTTGTTTTCATTGGAAAGCACATAAGTGAATTATAAATGGCCATTACATGCTTTACAATATGGATCCATCCATGGTGATGCCTAGTTTGCATTGTCATGTGATCTTTTTGTGTTCAAACATTGATCATGGCGTTGTGATGCTCACATATGAGTGTATGATGGTTCAAGGGCTTAGCCCTAATCACGCCAGTCGTTTGTATCAGCCACGTTTACGTTTACCTAGGACCCCTTGAACACCTAAACTACATATGCTCATCTCACGATTAAGGTACTTTGTTTATTGCATTGTCATATAATGCTTCAGTGTTCAAACATCGACCATGGCACACATATGGGTGTATAGCAGATAGCCATGACGTTCAAGGTCTTAGTCCTGATCAAGCTAGCCATTCGTGTCACCCGTGGATACGCTTATCTAGGATCTCTTGAAGACCTAAACTACATATGCTTCTCATAGACCCATGACGTTGTGCTGAGAGGTCTACTTTTTTTTTGCGAGGAATCACTTTTTTTTTTGCGAGGAGACCCATGACGTTGTGCTGAGAGGTCTACTTTTTTTTTGCGAGGAATCACTTTTTTTTTTGCGAGGAGACCCATGACGTTGTGCTGAGAGGTCTACTTTTTTTTTGCGAGGAATCACTTTTTTTTTTGCGAGGAGACCCATGACGTTGTGCTGAGAGGTCTACTTTTTTTTTGCGAGGAATCACTTTTTTTTTTGCGAGGAGACCCATGACGTTGTGCTGAGAGGTCTACTTTTTTTTTGCGAGGAATCACTTTTTTTTTGCGAGGAGACCCATGACGTTGTGCTGAGAGGTCTACTTAGCACTGCCAACAATTTATGCCGATTCCATGTAAGCAGATGTATT
>LAPY01000059.1:167856-181837 GCA_000970635.1 Eragrostis tef
GGGAGTAGTACAAAGGAAACTAAATGAACAAGGGTCTGAAGCTCCAGTTCAGATGAACACTATTACCAGAGAGATAAATCAGCAGAAAAATGCGGAAGAGGTGAATCCAATACATGATAGAGGTGATTTAAGCAGTGATCTGATAATAAAGAGAATGCAAACCCGGCAGAGGATGATACTGTAACAGATAATAGAGCTCAGAGAAGGGTGGCCCACAAAAGAAGAGAAGGAAAAACAAACATAATCAAATAACGATAGTCCTATTCTTTGATGTCACCATCACACGGAAATATAAGTTCAATGAAAGATAAGAGTATTACCGAGAGCCTCAGTTATGATCCTTTCCAGGGTGCCACGGAAATATGAGCCTCCTGACTTTGGAAACTGAGAAGAGTTTAAAATTAATTGATATTGTGCTATTGCAGTGGAGAAACAAAAATAGAGACATAAATGAAAACAGATACCACATACCTTTGACTGTAAGAAGTTCCTGAGGGCAATAACAAATACCGGCCAACTCATCTTGAAGGCACAGGAAAGCATAGTCCAATATGATGCTGCTTGAATTCGCGTCTAATGAAATGTGAAAACGAATGAGATACTAAATACCAAACTGTTGACAGGGATACATAATTATCAAAGTCTTTACCAAATTCGATCTGAAAAGTGTTGAAGAGCAAATTTCTATGAAGATATGTTGCATATTTTCTAAAAATTAGATTGATTATGGTATTCATCTTCATTATCCAACCTAAAACCTTATTTGGTTCACTGTAGTTTTATCTGCTTCCTAGAAATCCTTTCAATTATTTTTATTCTGTTTTCCCCTAATGTTGGATCAATGAACTATAAAGACGGAGAGGGGGAAAAACAAGAATGCTTTCCTGATGGTTACTGTTTACACTTAAAAGCCAATTACTAGTCAGATGTTCCAAAGTTTTTAAGAGGAAAGCCCATTCAGTGTTATGAGCAACACACGTAACATAAGAATAATATAAGGATACAAACAAAAGAAAAGATCAACCCAGGGGATGCTGTCTTAATCAAAATCAATACATCATTAGTGTCGGCCAACAGGCCAAGTTTATAAGGATACAGAAGATCTAAGCAAGTATTACTTCACAGACATTTGTAATCATTTTCCATGACATATCTACCTGATCTAGGTGGCTTAAAGAAAACTAGTGAACAAACTGTTCAATTTGCACACCCCTAATTAATTCCTTATAGATACAGGTAGATATGACGGTGCAGGGGATTCAGGCCGCCTTCGTTGGGCTCGTCTCGAGTTGCCCAAGCCGCCGTCCTCTGACATATGTAGGTAGGCTCGCCTCTCCCCCGGGCCCTCTAATGAATTCTTGGGTGCGGGGGATTCAGGCCGCTTTCGTTGGGCTCGTCTCGAGTTGCCCAAGCCGCCGTCCCCCGACATATGTAGGTAGGCTCGCCTCTCCCCCGGGCCCTCTAATGAATTCTTGGGTGCGGGGGATTCAGGCCGCTTTCGTTGGGCTCGTCTCGAGTTGCCCAAGCCGCCGTCCCCCGACATATGTAGGTAGGCTCGCCTCTCCCCCGGGCCCTCTAATGAATTCTTGGGTGCGGGGGATTCAGGCCGCTTTCGTTGGGCTCGTCTCGAGTTGCCCAAGCCGCCGTCCCCCGACATATGTAGGTAGGCTCGCCTCTCCCCCGGGCCCTCTAATGAATTCTTGGGCCGGCCCATATGGCTACCATCCGGCCTGACCCGCTTGGGGTACAAACTGGGTTGCTATCAATTTAGGTCTCTTTTAGATCTCTTTGGTCTCTCTACTTAGTTCCTAAAAAAAAAAGTCTCTCTACTTAGTAAATGTTGACTTTGCATCTTAAACTTGTTCTGCTGGGTCACTTTAAGTCTCTCTACTTATATTAATATCTCTAAACTTATTAGACTTGTCACTTAAGTCTAACTAGGTTCAAACCAACCTAACATAACATAAATGTTGTGCATGCAATTGTATTGATTCTAGATTAAGGATGGTTATTTCATTGATATTTTCTTAAACCTTATATCTTTTTTTTCATGTTCTTCACAAACTAGAATTTCGCATATACTTTTTGAGCGATGTAATATTGGCCACCATACTTTGGATTTTGCATGTATTCGTGATTATTTGGTAGTTTCATTTTAGATTTTACATGTACTCGCTTACATTACTATATGACTTTTATTTCTTTAGAAAGTGTCCATATTAAGGCTTCAACTCTTATCAGAGTCTAAACTTCAATCATCAACTACTATATCTTGTAACTTACACATCCAAAGAGAATAAATATATTATTGACTTTAAAAATATATGTCAAATGCTAATTTATATGGCACCAATACAATTTGTATGTGGTGCATTTTCATGTCCGATGTGTCATATCGGATCGGTTTGAACCTAGTTGGACCTAAGTGACACTGTCAGACAAGTTTAAATATGTTAATATAAATAGAAGGATCTAAGTGACACAGGCGAACAAGTTTATGGGCTAGCTGTGTACTTTACTTTTTTTATTTTTTATTTTACATCGGGGTTGCTATCAGTTTAGGGCAAGAACTGTAGCGTTAAAGCTAAAAAAATGTGGGAGGTGGGCGAAACCAGCTGGGGACTTTTTGAAAATCAACGGTGATGATGCCTTTGATCCAGTAATCGACACAGGAGGATGGGTTTTTAATTATACGTGATGCCGGACGAAGACGTGGCTGCAGCAGGAAGAGGTCCCTTGGGCTCACTACAAGCTGAGATTATAGCTTTCCTGCGAGGTGCCCAGGCTGTTGCTGACTTAGGCATTGCGAGACTAATCCTTGAAACTGATGCCATGCTGGTGAGAAATGTAGTATATTCGGAAGATTTTGAACTGTCGTCGGTTGGTGGTTTGGTTTCAGAACTAAAGAGTATAGTTTGGCGGCATGGGGTCGTGAAGTTTCGATGGATGAGGAGCCGATTGATCCCTTCCAAGCTGTATTCGGGTTATGGTGGCCGACGATTGTGCGGCATCTGTGTAATGGAAGTACGTTTTGATGGCGGGGAAATGGTCGAGGCGGGGACGCCTACCTCGTTTTCCTTCGTCAAGAGACACAAGTTTGAATTTAATTTGAATTTAAAGTGTACAAAAGACAGAAAATCAGAATTGCGAGTTTATACTTCCATAATTCTTACATTTACATAAAAACTATGTTAATTACATCTCCAATGACAAAAACCCCTGATTTAGAATTCCAACATAAAAATGAAAATTACACAATAGTTACAGCATATGGCTAGCTATTACAAACTATGAAAAGGAAACAAAAAGTCTTCGATCTTGTCTCCATGGATGAATGCTTGCCAAAGAGCTCAACATATTTTCATGCATTGATATCTGACTTGAGCGTGGATACGCAGATGGAAATGCACACAAATCTTGAATTTGTTTAATCCTATGCAAGGGTATGATTAGGCATATCTGCCAGATATAGCTTTTATCAGAATAGCGGACCGAAGTACTCTTGGAAATGTGTAATATGGCCAAGTGATCTTGGAATTAATTCACCTAGCGTATCATAGATACTTTTTTAAGGCATGGTGTTCCATAGAGAGCTCATGCAAATGGAGCAGGATTACCGTAGTATTTGATTATTTCACTACACAATCCTGTATATGTATGCAGTGAGAATTTGTTTGATTTATTTTGTATTCTAGCCAGCTTGGCATGCATTTCTTAGATATAATGCAACTATATAGCCATTTATTTAATTTCTTTGGCATGATGTTCCTGAAGATGGAACTGACATGTTCTGATTATTGTACCTAGGTTAGTTAGGCTAACCGATCGTTATCGATCTCCTTGATGTAAACCTGACTTGTTGTACAAGATTGCGGCTCCACCGCCTATATATGCATCGCACCCAGGCACGATTGCCGTTAGGTGTTTCTGCTATTCTATATGGTATAGAGCCTATCCTAGATACCCCACCTTCCGCTGCCCACCTCCTACCCAAACCCTAGCGCCGCCACCTCCTGGTCGTGCCCTCCCCATCAACGATCATGTCGATCCCCAACTCCAACTACCGTAGTCATTGACGTTCGACGTGACCTTCACATCCGTCGGCGTCATCAACCCCTATGCCACGGTGGCGGCCCAGGCGCACGTCCCGATCAAGCTGGAGCTCCTGTGCCCTAACTTCTCCAGCTGGTTCACTATTGGCGGTCCTTAACAACCACTTTTACCGTCAACACCAGCTTATAAAAGTCATCAATCAAGAATAAAATGAATAGTTTTTATTTATTAATGGCTTTCCACAAGTTTTAGTGATATTTTGAGTGCAGGAACATTTCTGAAGGAAAATCACCACAAAACTATAAACAAAAAAGGATTTGGCCATGAATATAAATTATCCAAACAATACATTTGACATCAATATTTCAAAGCCCCCGTCAAGATAGTCAAAATTGACTTTTGGTTCACCCAATTTGGAGTTCCGGAGCAAAAATTACGCCTCATAGAAGAATTTGAGGAAATGCAGAAATTTCCTAGCCGGTCGGCCCCACCTTAGGCCGGCCGGCCTACTTTTGTCTCCTTTGGACCCGAGCTTCCTGCAGTGGGCTACACACGTCGTCCACACCACATATCAAGGCCCAACCAAGGTGGAAACAAACCGACATCCAAAAAGTGGGCTTTAGGGCTTAAAACTTGACGGTTACTCCAGTTTTGTCGTCCCCAGCAACCAACCGACTTTGGAACCGCCACCAGGAGCGAATCTGGGACGTTCACACGAAAGACGGTTGCCAACCGCCACAATCAAAGGCCGGCCGGCCTAACTTGGCGGCCTCGTCACTCCTCCTTTGGCTACAAGTGTCAGAGGGTCCTGAGGATGCTATGAATACCCTGATCAGCTCCAGAACAACTCGCACCTTGAGATAGATTAGTTTAGATATATTTTAGTAGCGAAGTTCTGTTGAGTGGTTAGTAGAAGTAGAAAGTGAGGGGTGGAGGAAGCTCCGGAGATGCCAGAGCTCTTCGTCTTCGATGCCTCAGGTATGTACTCCGCCTGGGAGTAGTCCCCCTAGTCTTCTAGATTGGGTAACATGTAAGGATATTATTTATTGAGAAATAAAGTAAGGAGTTCATCTTTATCTTGTATGGAATTCAGGTATGTAGTAAGTATTTTCTTATTTACTACATGTGCTAGCTCTAGGAGAATTGCTAGTTGCTAGTTTTAATAATAGGTGATGTGGTGTTTATATTTTCATTTATCCTGAATTACCCTCAACCCCACGTGTGAGCTTCATAACCATTAGAGCATGGAAACCCCATGGTATGAATATTTTGGTGACTGAATGATTATATTTTGTGTGACTAATATTTCCATATAGGTTGTTGCCTGTAGTCACATATGATGATGGTTTGCGCCAACCTTTCTCTATTGATTATCTCGATGATTGGTTGCCTTGTCAATTTGGTACATTGAGCTTGATGGAGTCTCGATGGAGCAAGATGAATCAAGGCTAAGGATGTTCTAGATCCAAGCAAGTGTAGCTTGGTAGATGATAGCTTGAGTCCATAGAAAAAACCAGACTATCAAGAGGGTTCGAATTGTTTTTCTTAGAGCACACTAGTCGTTGAGGTCTTTGGATGTACCAGCGAGTCTCTCAGAGGGCTTAGGTGGCAGAAGAGAAGATGAGAAGCCAAGTTTGGGGCAAGATGAAGAAGGGGATCGAAGAGAAGATCAATTTCAGCTTACCAGAGACCACCGTATGATACGGTGGAAGTCATTGTATGACTACAGGAGAAGATGGCAGCAAGGAGGGGACTTCTGGATGGTCACCATATGATCAGGGTTGCCCAGTCACCATATATTACGGCATGCACCATAATATTTTCAGAGAGTTGGGAGTTGCTGCGAAAAAGAAGAGAAATGAAGAGAAGAGATCACCGTATGATACAGTGACCACAGGCAGAGAAAATCCAGAGAAAGGAGAGTCTCTAGTAGAGTCACCGAGTGGTATGGGTGCACAATCACCGTATGATAAAGTGACTATGAGAACAGTGAAAGCAACAGGAAAGCTGAAGGAAAATGGTCACCGTATGATACGGTGACTATTCAGACAGACTGCTTTTGGGGCAAACGGCTAGTTCGATGTTAGAGCCTATAAATAGCTGGTTATCTATCCCTTTGAAGATCTCTTAGCCATTGGAACAGGTGAGGATACTAGTGGAGAGCCAAGAGTAAGGAAAGGGAGCACTTAAGAAGGAGAATTTGGAGAGATCTTAGGCCCTGTTTGGATACAAAGTATTTTTGTAGTTTTATATGAATACCATGGTTTCTTAAAAATATCATAGTATTAAAAACTTTGATGTGTTTGGGTGCAACAAACATTACAGTTTTGTAAACCGAAGTATAGCAAAAACCATGGTATTTTTGCAGTTTTCAAAAATCCACTCCACACCTCTTTTTTCTAAAACCGAGCTAACTGACGGCTGCATGTGCATGGACACCATGCCATGCCGCTCACGGTTCTACCAGCCGGAACATTTTGTGCATTCTTTATGGAACATACCCACGAATGTACTTATTTCTTTTTTACTATAATAGATAACAAACCTTTGATGCGTGCTGTTGATTCTGAATTCCGCATCCACTAATTATTCTTATTTTGAGATCAGAAAATTACTACCTATAGATCGCATGTACCTAGATATAATTCTTAGGAAAAACAATATACACATGGTAATTCTTTTATAAGTTTCGAAATGTTAATTTAAACATAATCAAGTTGGAGACGTTGGTTATCTCCTCAAAGAGATAATGCACTGAATATATAAACATCCAAAGACACCTTGGTTTTTGTTAAAACTACAACGAACTGTGGTATTGCAAAACATAGTATATTTTGGATGCTGTAGTGGAAACCATAGTTTTTGGATACTGTGGTTAGCAAATGCCATAGCATCCAAACAGACGCTTAGTGCTTTGAGAAAGTAACAATAGTGCATCTATAGGTCTCTAGGCTAGTGTGAGCTTCAGAGATTCAGTTTGGATTGTTACTCTTGGTATATGGCAGGACCTAGACCGGTTAGGTGTTGGTAGTGAGCTTGCGAAGAGGATTGTAAAAGTCACTATATATTTGTACATGGTCTTTGAGCTTCCTGTTCGAAAGAAGTTTCACGAGTGGAGCGTATCACGTACGGATCTTTACCTTCGGAGGAGCATCAGTTGCCGGCGGGACATGCCCGTGGCTTCACTTGGAGGGTGAAGAAGTGCTTTAGGAGGGATCGCCATCGAATCGGAGAGACGGGTCGAGACTTCGACGGGAGTGATCCTACATGAAATAAAGGGAGGTGCCATCCTTCCGAGACCACATAAAAACATCATGAGCATTTCTTCTCCTATCTCCTTTACTTACTCGCATTTACGTTTTCACACTTGTTATTGATATCTTGCGAGTAGTATTGCTTGATAGGTTGCTTTGTTTTTCTCTCGGTAGAATTGCTTGTTAGATTGTCTTTCATACTTGGTAGACTTCCTTGCTAGGTGTTTCTATATCTAATAGAATTGCATGTGTAGGTTGCTCTAGCTAGTATTGTTAGTGTGTGCGGCTCCTTTTATCTCCTTTACTTACTCGCATTTACGTTTTCACACTTGTTATTGATATCTTGCGAGTAGTATTGCTTGATAGGTTGCTTTGTTTTTCTCTCGGTAGAATTGCTTGTTAGGTTGTCTTTCATATCTAGTAAACTTGCTTGTTAGGTGCTTTTCATATCAAGTAGAATTGCATATGTAGGGTGCTTTAGCTAGTCTTGTTAGTGTGAGCGCCTCGGTTACTTGCTTGTTATCATCTAGTTAAGATTAAGTAGTCATCTTGCCTAGAAAGTTTTAAGTGAGACCGATTCCCTTCTCTCGGTACGCCGTGATCCTTACAAGTGGTATCAGAGTCTCGTGCTCAAAATAAAGTTTTACCGCCTTGAGTAAAGGATGCCGGGAGAAAGTGAGCCACCCGCCTTTGATGGGACCGATTATTCCTATTGGAAAGCTCGCATGCAAGCTTACTTAGAGGCTCTCGACCCCGATACGTGACGTGTGACAAGTGAGTTGGTCGTGCTTAAAGCCGCCGATGGGAAGATTGATGGAAAAGCTACTAAGGCTAATGCAAAAGCTAAGAATGCATTGTTTGAGGCAACCACTAAAGATGTCTTTGCTCGAGTGGAATCCACGACACTGCTCATGAGATTTGACAACAAATCCAAAAAGTTCATTAGAGGTCATCGGATGTCAAAGAGGAAAGATATTATGTTCTTAAGGATAAGTACGATGCATTTACTATGTCTTCTCATGAATTCATAAATAATGCTTATTCTCGTTTGAATTTGATTGTAGAGGACATCAATTCTCTTGGAGTGAAGAACAAGATCGGGGATGGTGATTTGGTGCGCAAGATCATGAGCATACTCCTAAGGAAAAAGTATGATGCACTTATCACTTGCCTCTTCAACACTCCTCTTGGAGATCTCACCACCTACAAGTTGCTCGGCAAGATCACCGCTTTCGAGAGATACAACCTCGATAACAAGCTAGCCTGATGAGAAGCCGACCAAGAACCTTGCATATTGTTCTCACCGCCTCTACACAGGACCTATTACCGCGCCTCACCGAGTCTCTACACTCGGAATTCTCGATGACAGACCTTGGTGATCTCCACTTCTTCCTCGGCATTTCTGTCACTCGGTCTTCGGATGGTCTCTTGCTCTCCCAACGTCAGTATGACGTTGACTTGCTCCAGCGTGCTGGTATGGTTGAGTGTCAACCAACGGCGACTCCAGTGGACACGCACGCCAAATTATCTGCTGCTGATGGCGACCCTATCGTTGATCCTTCCTCCTATCGCAGCATCGTCGGAACTCTTCAGTACCTGACTCTGACTCGCCCTGATCTGGCCTATGCAGTTCAACAGGTGTGCTTGTTCATGCATGATCTACGGGACTCTCATCTATCCTTGGTAAAGCGCATATTGCGCTATGTCAAGGGGTGCGGGTTTGCATATTGGGATTTCTTCACCGACCTCTCTGACGGCCTATTCCGATGCTGATTGGGCTGGCCGCCCCGACTCTAGGCGTTCCACAATTGGCTTTTGTGTCTTTCTCGGCGACAATCTCGTCTCATAGTCGTCGAAGCGACAGACTACACTGTCTCGTTCTAGTGCCGAAGCAGAGTATCGCGTTGTTGCCCATGTCGTCGCTGAATGTTGATGGCTTCGACAGCTTCTCCAGGATCTTCATGTACCTCTCGCAGCGACCGTGGTCTACTGCGACACTGTCAGGACGGTCTACATGTCTTCTAATCCTGTTCAACACCGTCGCACAAAGCATATTGAGATCGATATCCACTTCGTTCGCGAAAAGGTTTCTCTCGGGCAAGTTCGGGTTCTCCATGTTCCCTCCTCACACCAATTTGCGGATATTATGACCAAGGGTCTTCCTGTACAGCTGTTTACTGTTTTTAATCGGTCCAGTCTTTGCGTCCAGTTTCCTCCTGCTGCGATTGCGGGCGGGTGTGAGAGATATTGTACCTAGGTTAGTTAGGCTAACCGATCGTTATCGATCTCCTTGATGTAAACCTGACTTGTTGTACAAGATTGCGGCTCCTCCGCATATATATGCATCGCACCCAGACATGATTGCCGTGAGGTGTTTCTGCTATTCTACATGTTCAACACAGGCTAGTGCTATCGCCTTTTACCAGCCTGGTATATTTTTCATGGATGATGCAGGACAACTGATATGCAGAGTTAGCAAGTGATATCATTATCCATTGCCTCGCTCGAGTCCTGGTTTCGATAACAATTTGGCTTGTGTTAAAGCCAATTCTACGCTCTCCAAAGAAGCTTCTTTCAGCATAGAAGGAAGCTAGGAAAAGAAAGGATGAGATGGCCTTTGTTAAGCTTCGCCAGAAGCGACGAGTCGCTTCCCGAATGCCTCTTTCTTGTAGTAATTAATGTGTGTGATTAAGTCATCTTTGGCTAATGAAGTTGTGTATGCATCACTATAGATCATTCATTCGATTATGCTAGTGTTGATGTAGTATTCTGTATAAGGAATACATCAGGCAAGCAGAGTTTTAATGTTTTAAACATGAACACTCCTAATTTCTCATAGGAGGCATATCAATGTTGCTATTCTCATAACATAAGTATCAAAGGACCTATGCGCCAGAGAGTAATATATCTGCACCACTTGATATCTGGTTTGTCAGAGACGTGTGCCTGAATTTAGTAAAGGATACAATTTATTTATTTCACTTATTCATCACCAATGACTTGAAAGTCAGGAAAATTAAGCATGTGAACCAGACAAGTTCAATTAAATTTGGGGATTGATGGATAACTAGCATGTATATGCATATGTGGGGAATGCAGGTGACCACATTTTATCCTTTGATTTGACTAGGCTGAAGCTAGTATTATCTAGTATTTGAGAATTTTAGTACTGAACATGCAACAGGATGCGGCATGCAGAGATAGTTTTTTACATGACTTTAGGGCAGCAGTTAGCTTGTGTGGCAAGCGTGATGCAAACCTGATGTCATGAATGCGAACCGGCCGGAGATGTGACCGTGATTAAATCATTTCATCTTAAATTAGCCGACATGCATAGTTATTCTACCTATGATGGGATGCTAATCACTTGGATACACATGCAGGAATATGGCCTGTAAAGCTCGCTGTTTGTCGATTTATACAGCGACGGTTCGACCGGGCAGCACCCTGCTTTGTGTGCTAAGCATGATGAGATGATGATATCATGTATGCAATCTTGCCGGATGAAACATTTTGTATTTCGATTTAACTTTGATGCAGATAAACCGGGTGCAGACCATAGCAACTGCTGTTTTTTGGCTTAGCAAAACTGAGATTATAACACTCGGAATCTGGAGGCGATCAGATGCAAAATACACATACGATGCTCTGTACTTAATACTTATCAATGTCTTGAGCACTCTCGACGGGAGCAAAAATAGAAGAAACCGCCGTATACAGAGCATGATTTTGCTTGGCCGGCGGTAGCGATTTGGCAACTGCAAGTCATGGCAGGTATTGGTGATGAACGCACAACCCATGCGCGGAGTGCAGAGACCTTTTTCGTCAGTGCATGTTCTTGATTCGTATCAACGGACCGAACCGAAGAAACGAGGCACTCTTCCCATCCTGGTTTGTATCAATGGACCAAACCGAAGATCGGGGCCTTCATCATCTGGCCGTGGTCTGTATCGATGGACCAGACCGACGGCGAAGCCTTGATATTGCCCCTGCTTTGTATCCGAAGATACTAGCAGGAAGGCAGGCGAAGCACAAGCGAGAGGCCGGCGAGAGCAAGAACGAAGAAAACTCCTCGATTTGAAGGACGGAGAAGAAGCGGATGCGTCGCCGGCAGTTGTGCCGAACGCTCACCTTGCGGAGCCTCTCGTCGATGCGGCAGCGATGCAGGTGCTCTTCTTCCTGGGCTCTTTCTTTCTCTCTCGGCGCTGCGGTGGATACTTAGTGGATGAGCGGCGAGTGTTTCCGGCAGCCTGGCGGTGTTTTGTGTGGATGAGAGCTCCGGCAGCCTGACGGTGGTGCAATTTGTGATGGGGTGTGTGTGTTGTGTGATCGAGGAAGCGAGGGTCGGGGGGCTGAACTCTGCCTCAGGGCCTGCTATTTATAGAGCAGAGGCCATGGCGGTTCGCTTGGGATATTTTGAGTGGGAATTCGCGGCAACAGCGGCCACGACTGGAGTCGTGCGCGCACGTCCAGCGATTTGAGCAAGACGTGCAGTTGACTGAAAACTTCCCAGGCTAATGTGACTGCACTTCGGGCTTTTAGCGGTGGAGATTTGCTCATAACCGGCTGCCAGGTGGGATTTAGGCGGCAACAGTTCGCGAGTGGCGCAAGACCGGAAGTATGGCTTGACTGTATCAATCTGGTCAACAAAATATCTCTGTTTTGCAAATGGAGCGCGCGCTCTGGTTTTTTGGAGATATTTTCCTTTCTCCGTGCGGACCCTCCGCAGGGATGGGAACAAGAAAAGCACCACCTCACAAAAAGAAAAGGCAAAGCCCAAGCAACATAATAAGCTTATTGATCCATTGAAATTAAGCTACATATTACAATATCCGATCCAAAAAGATGACATGGTTTAGTTTCTCTGAAAATGGCGGGCAACAGCGCACAATAAAGCCTCATCTGAGCTATTGCAACTTGTTTATGTATCAAGGGCGAGATCCAGATCACCTAAACAGCTTGGTTTCCATCACGCTCCTTGCCTTGCTCTGAATGTTGCAATTAAAAGAAGTTAACAATGGCGTGCACATACAACTTATAGAGTATTATCACTCCCTTTGTTCTTGTTTGTTTGACTGCGAGAGAACTAAAACTAGTTCTCCCAACATCAAATAAATAAGAACAGAGGGAGTAATGCACTAAACTAACCAAATGAACTTAAAGCCAAAACTATAAGCAATTAAACAGTATCACCCTATGTCACCAAAAGAAGATATGGTTTCTCGTGGTCATTTGTTCTCATGTGCATCATATATTATGTGCAATCGTCTGGATAAGTTGATTTAATGCTTTCTGGTTTAAAGAAAGTGTACAAGAGGTGGACTACAGCGATTAAGGTGGGAAAAAAATGTCGTGGATGATTTTGCAAGTAGGAATTAAAATGATTCACCTAATTCGTTGTGGGAATTGAAAATCAAATTTCCCATTTGGCAAGGTTCCCACAGTTTCCCTAGAAAAAACTGAATCTAGAATTTCAGCAGCAAAGGCCTTTAGAAGCAAAGGTTTCGGTACTAGCAGCATAATCAACTAAAATGTGACTGAATCACCTCCCTCTCTCTCACATCCCCCTCTTCTATGACTGAGAGTCCACGAAACTAGCTAGCCAATTGAACCCTACCAGACAAATCCTAATTGGAGTAAATAGTGTAGGCAAGATCGAGTAAGCAAGTGACAGCTTCTCTAAATCTACTTTGAAAAACTAATACTACCTGAGGTCTGCGTAAGAAGGGCTTCAGAATAGTTGGCAGGTGCACCCATTGCTTCAAAGCGTCGTTCCTGGGACTCGCGGTACTTCTCAAATTCTTGCCTTATGCTTTGGATTAGCTCATCTTCCCTTTTCGACCTTGCTCTTGCAGCAGCATCTAGTTCGGCTTTGATACTATCCAATGTTGGCAACAGCCATCCATACATGTAAATCACGCCACCAAAAACCACAAAGTAAGCCATTTTCACTTTGGCCGCATCATCCTTTGCACTGAAACGTAACATTGAAGTGAGAAATTCTAATTGTAAGGTGCAGACTCATGGAAACCCTTATATAGCTCTCAAATTCGGAATGAGAAGTCAGTACCTGTCCCACTTTCCGACAACTTCCTTATTCTGAGTAAGATCCTGAAAAAAAAACAAAATATTGAAAACATAATAAATCAAAATACAAGAATGTGACACAATTGGCGAAAGAAAAGAAAAAATGCCATTACAATCTGGTATCACGCCAAAAGAATCTGTTATACTCAAGGAAATAAACACGTAGCTTTACGTAACCATTACATTGAAAATAAAATGAGGGGTCGACGGATTTCAACGAACAAGCATTTAAAGGTTTCAAGTAAACTGAAACATGGTGGACGAGTTGAGATACAAGATGATGAAATGTAAGAAATACAAAGAGAAAATCATGGTAGCCCTCCAATGGCGTGTCTGGCTCTCTCGCAACTGGCTCATCTTTGACAACAGGGACGATGCAGCTACGATGATGAGAGCAGCAATCCAAGATATTTGGCATATGGAGCCACAAGTACAGGTACAAGAACAAGCAGAGCGTGTCTTCCTGGCGTGACTATGCTACATGCTGCCTTTCCTCCCAACTGTAATATCTCCTCGGGCAGCATAGAAGGAAGCTAGGAAAAGAAAGGTGAGTGATTTCTATCAACAATCACCCCCCCCCCCCCCAA
>LAPY01000059.1:198824-210782 GCA_000970635.1 Eragrostis tef
CCGCCCCGCCCGCCCCAATCCGCGCATCCCTCCCTCGATCCCCACAGCCGGCGGGCAAACGGTTCCCCTCACTCGTCTCCCCAAACCTAAGGCTCCAAAGCTCCCGGAGACTCTCTTGAAAGCGATGCGGCGGCAGCGGCGGCGGTAGGCAGAGAAGCGCGCGTAGGCGTGGCGAACTCCACTACGGCAGCGCGAGCACTACGCGTGGGAGACCGCTCGGCGGCGGCGCTAGGAGGGAGGAAGGACGGGCCCACTCGTCAGCGGGCTTCGCTAGTTCGCAGATCGGGAGGCGGCGGGCGGAGCGGAGGACGAAGGAAGGGTATCTAAATGGCTGCAGCGCGGAACGATGGATGGATGACGACTGGCTGGGCAGTGCGCGGCGGCTGGGCGGTGGGCCCCGGTCGCCGGCGGGTGCGGAGATCGGCAGGCGGATGCGGAGCGGGAAAGTGGTGGTGGTGGAGCAGGCGAGGGGGAGGGAGGAAGGAGACAACTGGGTGGGGCGCATGGATTTTAATGGCCACCTCGTCTCGATGACATGTGGCGCCGTCCGGGAACCGGACCCACCTCGTCAGCGGGTATACGGCGCACGTGGAGCCGGGGCACTGGGGGGCGGAGGAGATTGATAGTGGCCGTAGCTGTACAGAGTACAAGTAGGTGGATTAGGGCGGACGCGGGGCCAAGCTGTAAGTGACGCCTAGGCGGTTAACTAAATTTCCTTTTCCGGTGAAAAGCGTCATCTTCACGGGCGCGCGGCGCAGAACGGCTTTCCCCGCCGGGACACGGGGTTACGGAAAGCCGCCTTCGCGTCGTTAAGCTCGTGGGCTCCATTATGTGTGGTGATTATTCCTGCTCCCCGTACTGGCTGATTCTACCTCTCCGCCGAGGGCCCACTGTGTCATTGACAGAACGGTGGCACGCATGCTCACACACGAACATGGCCTGGTCCCGATGCTAGTACGGCTCCTACTACTCCCGGTTGGGACAGAGGTGACACAGACAGATGGTGGCGTGTACCGGGACTTGGAGCTCGGCAACCTGCCCTGCAAATTCCCCACACCGGCGATTGGAATCTGGCAGTATATTTCTCGATATGTCGCCGTCGAGCAACTTCCTGGATTACAAAAAATGGATAAAATTCGGCGGTCGGGTCCTATCAACCGCACCAAACTTAACTGAATTACAGTTTTACAAGTGGAGTGGTTACTACCAAAAGGAGGATCTCTTTTCGCAGGCCTCATGCTGCTTTCGGGCCCAGCTCCATTGCCGCGCGCAACCACTGGCCTCTCGCCGTTCTCCGCGGCCACGCCCGCAGGTGAAAACGAAAGGAGGAACACGCGCGCTCGGGCGGCGCGCCGGCGAGATCCAGCCGGGGACGGCGATGATCGCGCCCGGTTGGTGGCGGCCCGCGCTTTACCGGACAGCGCCTCGGGCGATGGGCCCCAGCGGGGGCACGGCACATGACGATAACATGCTCCGTGTCACAGGGGAACGGACGGGATCGGAAGGGAATTTCGGACAGCGGTGCTCGAGTGTTGTGACTGGAAATATGCCAGCCTCGGTGAACAGCGGCGGCGGCGGATGCTGCTGACTGCCGCGCCCGGCACGGCAGGTCAAGCTCGCCCTTTGTTTGTTAGAACTGCACTACTGCCACGGGGAAAGACAGGACAGGAATGGCGAGGAAGTAACCGTGTGAGTTTCTTTTCTGATGCAAGTTCGTCTATGGGTGGGATTGAATGAGTCTTCGACGTGAGTACTGGGCTGCTTCACTTCCATATCGGCAACCAAGCAACCACACTTTCTGGCTGCTGGTGGCCGTAATTTGGAGTACGGTGATGGTGAGTACTGAGTACCAATAAGAGTGCCATCACTACCGTGCGTGTTTGTGTCACTTTCCTGTAACAAGAATCATTAGCAGCGCGGGACTAAACAAAGTACATTTGATATAAACTCAAAACGAAAACGTTGTGATAATCCTATCGGCATCCAACATCACAGTGCAGGAGGACCTGAGTGTACAAGATCAAGCAAAAGTTCAATTGGATGAAACGCGTCGAGGCCCAGTGTACAAGATCAAGCAGAAGCTAACAATACTCCCCTTGTTTTCCTTTGGCTTTCAAAGGTTACCTACATCAGCTAGTAGAAACCCTTACAACTTCACAGGGAAGAAAGTGCTCCTGATCAGCATGTGAAGATGGTAGCTAACACGTCGAGGCCCAATGTACCAGATCAAGCAGAAGTTACAATACTTCCCTTGTTTTCCTTTAGCTTTCAAAGGTTACCTACATCAACTAGTAGAAACTCTTACAGCTTCACAGGGAAGAAAGGGCTCCTGATCAGTATGTAAAAAATAGTTTCTCCGGAGTTCCTGTTCACACCTTTCCATGGCCTGGACCGAACAATCCAAGAGGATGAAACAAGGGTTCAATCCGAAACGCAAGAGTTTGAGCAGGTCATCTGCTTTTCTTACAAAAAGAAAGAAGAGGGTAGCATGGAGGACTCAGCAACCCAATGGATGCTTATCGTCTATTTTTGTTTACTGTTTAGCTCTCTCGCTCTTTGTTTTTTTGAGATGCTGTTTAGGTTTAGCTCTCTTTCTTTGTGATTTGATAGTGATATTTCCTTTTCCGCCACCACAAACTTGGTGCCCGGGGAAAAATGAATGAATTGCTCTCTTCTTCATCGCGGCAAAGAATTGTTGTATATGGGCCGTTTTCTGGCCCAGGATGGCCTGTTTTTCGGCACGATGGCCCGTTCCCACGTTCTTACCGTTCGGTTTTCTTCCCCAAATTCCTTCCCAACTGAGTCCCAAATCTTGTTCATTTCTCGTCTCCCTCCCTCCGACGGCGGGCGGAAGAATCCCCATGGGGAGCTCCTCCAACACCAGCGATGGCGACAAGGACAAGGGCAAGGCCAAGGACTCGGAGCCATCCTTCAAGGAGGGCGACAAGGTCCTCGCCTACCATGGCCCGCTCCTCTACGAGGCCAAGGTCGGTTACTTCCTTCCTCCCGCTCGTCTCTGGCTTCTTTACCTAACCCTAGGCCGTAGACCAAGCTGCGACACGCGCGTTCTCCGTAGGATGACCCGCGGCTTGTTCCATTCCTCGATTGTGCCGCACCGCGCTTGCTAGGGTTTGTTTTCCCACTGCGCTGCTCTCGCGGGGGACGCTGCACCGCACTGCGCAGTCCAATTTGGACCAGATAGACCCCATGACGATCTTCACCAACCACTGGCAGCCTCTGTCAGGACACTACTGTTATTTTAGCGCATCCAACCATGCCAATTCACACACATGACATTGTACCCACTCCTTGTGGAGAAACAATTGAACTGGTTGCTAATAGTAAACAATGTATGTTCCTTTGTGTTTGTTAAGGTTCAAAGAATCGAGAATCTGGATGATGAATGGCGCTACTTCGTTCATTACCTGGTAAGTCTCCATTGCACAGCCTTTTAATTTGTTTCCTCGTTGTTTCTTCATAAGTGGATCTATATTACCTCGTACTATTGTATATAATTGACAGATCCTTATTTCCTTCCGTGTCCTCTAATTCATTTTTTTTTCTATCTTACCTGTTGCAGGGTTGGAACAAGAAGTAAGTGCATAACTATCATACTGAAATTCCACAAATCTGTAGTGGATGGATGCTAGATAAGTCCGACCTATTATTTTCCTTTATCCATGATGGATCTGATTACTAGTTTTGTTTCTTAAATCTCTGATTCTCAGTAGCAATATGCCACGAAAATTATGCCTCATAGTATGCAGTTGACATATTGATTACATATAGTTAGCTACCACCTTCTATCTTGAAAAACAAACTTTGGCATTCTGTGCATTACTTAATATATAATTAATGCATTATGCTTTTTTCCTGCATATCAGCTGAAATGTGCACAGCGCCATGGAACTAATTTTAAACATCACCAGTTTCGTGTCCATTTCTAAACACCGGGAAATGCTGAATTGGATTTCCTCAGCGATTTGATAATATACAGGGCTCATTTCTCAGCAGTGATATGGCTAAAGCAGATGCCTTTCCTTTACCTAGATATTTGTTTCAATTAATATGATCATAGTGAAGGGGAGCCCTGGCACAGTGGTAAAGCTGTTGCCTTGTGACCATGATGTCACGAGTTCAAGTCCTGGAAAAAGCCTCTTGCCGTAATGCAGGGAAAGACTGCGTAAAAAAGACCCAAAGTGGTCGGACCCTTCCCAGACCCTGCATAAGCAGGAGCTACATGCACAGGGCTGCCCTTTAATATGACTCATAGCATCATTGAATAAATAAAGCTGCATTGTGTGAAAAGCCTCTGAAGTTAGGAGCGAGTTTGATCTACATCTTATGCATCTAGATTGCCATTTTACTGACGTTTGGCAAAACCATCCTAGGCTTATGTTCATATGTGGTAGGTCTACTTTAGTATTATTTTTTTGTATCCTTGATTTCCCTTTGAACTGTAAAAGAAAATTTGTCAAGATCCGACACCCCATATTTAGATATTAAACATGTTAACCAACATATGGAAATCACATTTTATTTTCTTATTGTCAAATCTAGGGCCTTAGAGTTTTCTTCTTCCTTTACATAAAGATGGCTGAGAGTTCAATTGTTATTTGTTTATTTCTTTTCTTGATTCATCGATTCTCAGCTCATATGTAGCCTACTTTTCAGTAGCTGGGGTATTTTGATGATGAAGACAGATTTTACATATACTTTGGAATGATGAAGGCTGATTTTACATATACTCAGTTTTGGGAGTTGGGATGCCTTGGACTGTGCCTTTTGTTAGATTGAGGAATATTTTACATCTGTTTTTGTAGGCTTGTACACTAGGAACTTATTCATTTTATTAGGTCAAGCCGCTGATTAAGCCAACCCTATGATAAATCGAACTAATACTTGGGGCTTGGGCTCAGGATTTGATACATTGTATGGGATGACTTAGTTGACTGAGTTCGGAAATAAGTAATTTGCACTCAAGGGTTCATGGTTAGGTGCTGTCTAAGTGAACCACTGAATTTCAAGGTTAACCATATTTTGGTATTTCTCCATTGCTTAAAGTCATATAAATACATATTGTACTACTATTTTCGTGGGTGCCTGTCAATTACCTTTTTCTTTTGTGCACCCTGTTATTATTGTTATCATCAGCACTTGATCTGTTGTCCTTCCCTGCTGTTCTAATCCAATTCCAATGCCTATATAGCTGGGATGAATGGGTCGCAAGTGACCGCTTATTGAAGATAACAGACGAAAATATCAAGAAACGGCAAGAGCTTAAAAAGAACCAGGTGGGTGACAAAACAGTCAAGGCTGGAAGGTCAGCACAGCCAAAACCAAAAGGCTCCAATGGTTAGCTCACACTCCACCCTCAATGTTGTTTCTTTTGAACTGGTGGCATGCTCTTGATGAATTGGTTGATTGATTTTACTCCCATTCATGATTCATGTCTCTTAAATTGAAGTGATGTTTCATTCATCTGTTAAAGCAAACAGTTCTGAACGTAAATGGATCGATCTAGACTACGTCTAGCTAGAGTTATAGTAATCGGCCTATCAAATTGTTCCTTTATAGTTTTATTGCTTGTTGTGTATAGATTTCACGTTTCTGTGAATAATTCATGTCTTGTTATAGCCTATATTATAATTGTAGCAAATACATAAATTGAATTAAGAATTCATACCGATAGCTGAACATTTTGATCATATTATGAATTAATTTCAGTTATTATCCTTGTTGGATTGTTGTGAAATAGAAAAATGAATCAGCCTTGATAATAGGCTATTATGTTTGACGGGGCTGCACTGAGCATGGCAAGAGCTCTGAGTTATGCCAGCAATGAGCGGCGTCTTTGGAAACTAGTGGATGCATGGGGCCTCTTTTCCTTGATTGCACTGAGCATGGCAAGAGTTCTGAGTTCTGCAGGCGATGAGCGGCATCTTTGGAAATTAGCGGGCGCAAGGGGCCTCTTTTCCTTGACTGCCCCGTCCACTCATACTTACTCCCTCTGTTTCATTATAAATGTCATTCTAGCCTTGGGCTCGGGAATTAAGGAGTGATTAAAAAGTAGAGAGAGCGCTGAAAACGATGAACAGTGAAGGAGAGAGATAGAGAGAAAGCTGCATTGGGAAGCAAGAATGACACTTATTTTGGAAAAATTGTGTGTTGCTAGAATGACACTTAAACTGGAATGGAGGGAGTAGTATAGTATGGTAATCATGGTCGAATTCTGTTGACTGTGTGGCATGAGTGGGTGGGTTTGTATGGGCTGCAGTCCCATTTATTTATCTTAATATAATTATACTCAGCTCTCCTGCGTATTGGAGAAAAACTGAAGCAGTTATGAAGGTTTACATATTCTTATAGAATATTTAGACGTTTTCCTTTGTGTTGCTTCATACGTACATGCTAATAATCATATTTTGTTGTTGAAAATGCCTCACTTGACTATTGTCATTCAGCAGACACAAAAGGCGATAAAGACGACACTAAGACTCTCGGTAAGAACAAATTTAATTTTGTTGCCATGTCATATTATTTCAGCTTGTTATATCTGTTGGGAATTGACCCATTTATCATGCTGAAATTCTAGTCAAGGGGAAGAAGCGCAAGATTCAGCCTGGGACTGAGGTGACTCCTATACCTGAATATTTTGTGTTATGATTTGCTTTACTCTTCATGAACTTGTATTGTGTGTTCTCTTGATACAATATGATACTGTACTTCACTATGCCTTTCCAGATAATATTGTTGAACTGGTGTTATTTTGCCCTTCCAGGCTCTTGCTTGTGTCATGCATTTTTATTACTTCCTTTTTTATTATATTATTAATGAGTATCGGTTATTCAGGAGAAAGAAAAAAGATCATCAGAGAGTCTCCTTGTGTCACAGTTCCCTTTGACATTAAAGAAGCAGCTAGTAGATGATTGTGAGTTTGTCACGCAGCTGGGTAAGGTATTGGTTCTTTCACTCTGGTTCCTTGCACGAGTGTATCTAAATGCACCCTTTAATGTTTTCTGATCTATCTATATAATGAAATACTTATTTTTAAATGGTATGCAAGTACCATTTGTTGAGATGGCATGTAATTCATATGGGAGCAACATGAAATAAGTGACGAGCTAGGAATATTGACTATGGATATGATCTGCATTGCTTCGAGTTGGCACTAAATATCATCACCTTTTTTTAGAAGAAAAAACTTAGCTCCAGTAATTCCTGTGCAACTCCAGCTTGAGTCTTTGAAAGATGCTGTAGTCCAATTAATTCAAATGATACTACATCAATCCTTGCAGAACTTTTAGTCAATAAGTGTGCACCACTACATCTTCGTTGCAAAAGAGCACAATGAATTTGATGCTATTTTGAAACACTGGAGCTCTGAAGCTGATTTCTTCTCACGCAATAGCATCCAGTTCAACACTTTTAGGCATGCATTTGTTTTTCCTTGTGTTTTCCTTGAATACTCAGGAGAGCTGCGTATCATTTCATTAAGAAGAAGTTCAGCTGGATGTTTTCTTAATTAACTACAACATTTGCGCATTGTTAAATTTGAATATTAACTGGAAGAGTGAACTTTCTATAAAATGCTGAAACCTGATGGTGTCCTTGAAGTAGAAAGCCTTCCTTTGCTCTCTGCTATTAATCCTATCTGCCTGATCTTTTATTGGTCTGCAGCTTGTAAAACTACCTCGATCCCCTAATGTTGATGAAATTCTTAAGAAGTATTTGGAGCACCGGACAAAGAAAGATAACAAGTGAGTAATCTGATATGCTGACACAATTCTGAATTATCATCAATTGTTTTATTGCCATGTATGCTGTAATCTAGTAGCTTTACCTGAATTTTCGTGGTGCCTCACCATTATATTCTGCAAGTTGACTCCTATACCTGAATATTTTGTGTTATGATTTGCTTTACTCTTCATGAACTTGTATTGTGTGTTCTCTTGATACAATATGATACTGTACTTCACTATGCCTTTCCAGATAATATTGTTGAACTGGTGTTATTTTGCCCTTCCAGGCTCTTGCTTGTGTCATGCATTTTTATTACTTCCTTTTTTATTATATTATTAATGAGTATCGGTTATTCAGGAGAAAGAAAAAAGATCATCAGAGAGTCTCCTTGTGTCACAGTTCCCTTTGACATTAAAGAAGCAGCTAGTAGATGATTGTGAGTTTGTCACGCAGCTGGGTAAGGTATTGGTTCTTTCACTCTGGTTCCTTGCACGAGTGTATCTAAATGCACCCTTTAATGTTTTCTGATCTATCTATATAATGAAATACTTATTTTTAAATGGTATGCAAGTACCATTTGTTGAGATGGCATGTAATTCATATGGGAGCAACATGAAATAAGTGACGAGCTAGGAATATTGACTATGGATATGATCTGCATTGCTTCGAGTTGGCACTAAATATCATCACCTTTTTTTAGAAGAAAAAACTTAGCTCCAGTAATTCCTGTGCAACTCCAGCTTGAGTCTTTGAAAGATGCTGTAGTCCAATTAATTCAAATGATACTACATCAATCCTTGCAGAACTTTTAGTCAACAAGTGTGCACCACTACATCTTCATTGCAAAAGAGCACAATGAATTTGATGCTATTTTGAAACACTGGAGCTCTGAAGCTGATTTCTTCTCACGCAATAGCATCCAGTTCAACACTTTTAGGCATGCATTTGTTTTTCCTTGTGTTTTCCTTGAATACTCAGGAGAGCTGCGTATCATTTCATTAAGAAGAAGTTCAGCTGGATGTTTTCTTAATTAACTACAACATTTGCGCATTGTTAAATTTGAATATTAACTGGAAGAGCGAACTTTCTATAAAATGCTGAAACCTGAGGAAGGTGTCCTTGAAGTAGAAAGCCTTCCTTTGCTCTCTGCTATTAATCCTATCTGCCTGATCTTTTATTGGTCTGCAGCTTGTAAAACTACCTCGATCCCCTAATGTTGATGAAATTCTTAAGAAGTATTTGGAGCACCGGACAAAGAAAGATAACAAGTGAGTAATCTGATATGCTGACACAATTCTGAATTATCATCAATTGTTTTATTGCCATGTATGCTGTAATCTAGTAGCTTTACCTGAATTTTCGTGGTGCCTCACCATTATATTCTGCAAGTTTATGTATTTTGAAGAAACTGGGGTTGTTTCCATCAGAAGTGTTAGCAGTACTGATCAGGCTTCTAACCTTGCAAGTTACTTTCACATTTGGACAGCTTTTGTTGCTATATTTTGCATTTGGACAGCTTTCTGTAGTGTTATTGCAATGTAATCAAGGCAAAAGTAATATTAAACACAGTCTTCAGCCGTGTTAACAATTTAACACTACATAAAGCATCACTTAGCCGGTGGATCTAATCTGCTTAGCCAAATTTATGTGGTGAATTTTCTGGCACTATAATTGACAACAATTATTTTCATTATTCATATTAATAAATATGATTATGCAGAGTCTGTTGCAACATATATTAAATTCATTTTATCCTGGTTCAAAGGCACATGTTATTCCTGTTTCTTTCTTATTTTTTTCTTTAAAAAAGAAATGCTGTTATTTTACTCTGGTTGGTTGTCAAAATGGAGCATTCCTTTTCAGCATACAATTATAGCTTTTCTATCTCTTGGGTTGAAGGATAAATGATTCCTATGCTGAGATTCTGAAAGGACTGCGCTGCTATTTTGATAAAGCATTGCCTGCGATGCTTTTATATAAGAGAGAGCGACAGCAGTATAACGATGAAGTTAAAGGTGATGTCTCACCGTCAACAGTATATGGAGCTGAGCATCTACTGCGCCTTTTTGGTACGCCCCATATTCCATTAGATGAGATCTCTTTCATGTACCCTTTTACCCTTTCTTCTAGTTTCAGTTTGGTATGCTACAGAGGAGATAATAGAAAATTCATGTCCCATATTCCATTAGATGAGATCTCTTTCGTGTACCCTTTTACCCTTTCTTCTAGTTTCAGTTTGGTATGCTACAGAGGAGATAATAGAAAATTCATGTCCCATATTCCATTAGATGAGATCTCTTTCGTGTACCCTTTTACCCTTTCTTCTAGTTTCAGTTTGGTATGCTACAGAGGAGATAATAGAAAATTCATGTCCCATATTCCATTAGATGAGATCTCTTTCGTGTACCCTTTTACCCTTTCTTCTAGTTTCAGTTTGGTATGCTACAGAGGAGATAATAGAAAATTCATGTTCAATGTTATTTTAGTGAGTTGTTTGTTTCGGATACTGACATTCATTGATCTCATTTCCCGTCTGATGCTTTCTAAGTTTACATTTAATTGAGATGCTCCAGGAAAAAAAAACATATTGGTTAAAAATGAAACAACCGCCTCTGTTAATTGAGTTGGTTTGAACATTTCTTCTTAAGTCGAAATGGTAATGATAGACCTTCTTGTATAGACGTGGAGAAATATGGAAGCAAAGATGTTATGTGATTTTCGATCCTTTGTATTTCTTGTTGAAATTTGGTCTGCACATGAAGAGACAAAGACTGCACTCTTTTGAGCAGTCTTTAGGAAGAAGAGAAACTACGAATGCCTTAGGTGTTCACCCGAAAAAGTATTTTGCTTTCTCCTGTACTATTTAGATGGAATGCTTCAAATATGAGAGGGCAGTAGTTGGCTCACACTTGAACTTGTTTCTTTGGGTGTTTGAACTATAACAGGAAGCTATGCAACTGTTCATTGCATGTGCACGACAACCTAAGAACTAAGAGAAGTTTATTTGTTTCTTCGGCACACCATATTCCTATCATATGCTACATATAACCTTGGCTACGTTAATATAGATTTTCGTGTTAACCGAGCATGCCACCACACTGTGATAGCCACCACGGCCTTTCAAAGTATCTTTGTAGTACAATAATTTGAGGTGCTGACTTGGACACTTTGCAGTGAAACTGCCAGAGTTACTGGCTTTTGTCAATATGGAAGAAGATGCACTCAACAAGCTACAGCAAAAATTGGTGGATATCCTCAAGTATGGAATCTTGACATTCATCTTGAACAGTTATGCTTGATTGTTGCCAAACTAACCGATTTACTAATCCGTTTGATGGAAATCATGTCAGGTTTCTTCAGAAGAATCAGAGTGCCTTCTTCCTGTCTGTGTACAGCGATGGGCCGAAGACCAAGTAGACTCAAATGACTGGTTCTGAATGTTGTATGTAGTGTACTGCCTAGGTAACAGTTTGGTTGTGTTGTTTGATGTAGAAAAGTGCCGCATGTTGTTGATATCAGATTCCCAGGAACATTGCTTCACTTCGATTCGCCTTGAAAGTGTTGGTGTTTTCTGATTATCAGTATCTACTTTGTGAGGACCGATGCTAAACTGGACCACCACACGTTGATTGCCGTCGCAGGTTCACTATCCTGTTTGGCGGCCAGAAGTCAGAACAAACAAATTAGATTGTTCTCCTATAGTCCTGTACACCTTTTTTCTGAAATAGGAAATGTTAAAAACCAGCAGCTATACTTAACCAGTACATCTTGTACATACGCAGTTACGCACACTTCTACTCACTAGCAAATAATCACACCAAAAATCCGTTCTATACGATCACAAGGCGTAAGTGACCCATGCGACACGCAAAGCACAGAGAGAGTGTCAAACACGCGGCACATGCATGGACGCCGCCTCGCCGTCGCTGGTCGGTCACCGCGCACCCGGCGCCCCGCGCTGCTGCTGCCGCCGCCTCCTGGCCGCGGCCACCAGGAGCGCGAGCATGATCACCGCTGGGGCGACCACCATGCCCAGCGGGAACCTGCGGCGCCGTCCTCGCCGCCGCCGAGCGCCCCTGCCGCCGCATCCGTCGACTCGCCAGAAGACTCGCTGTGTTCCGGAGTCCGAGCCCGCGGCGGCTCTTGCACGACAGGTTCTTCTGGAGGAGGTGTCCGAGCCCGCGGCGGCGGCGGCGGCGGGGCCCCTTGTACCGG
>LAPY01000059.1:222206-237450 GCA_000970635.1 Eragrostis tef
CGAGAAGCTGCTGGACTTGTAGGGCGCCTGGCTCCGGCTGTCCATCTCCGGTGAATGGCCGGCCGGGGAAGGGGGATAAGGGACGGAAGGATGGGCAATGGCGGAGGTCAGCTGTTGTTTGTTCGCGCGGATGGACGAGGAGGAGGCATGCGGAGCTGGAGAGAGAAAGGGGAAGGCAGGCGGGGTAGGGCGGGAGTTGAGGCGCGCCACGCTTGAACTCCGCTTTTGCGGGCGCCCAATTAGAGGCGCAGGCGCTGCTGATCAATCTCCAATATCCACGAGCACAGCATGTGGGACAAAACTTTACATACTACTACGCCCTTTTTTTTTTTTGGCTACCAGGCCTTAAGGACCAAGCAAAATTGTTGATCGTGTTTTGCTGCTTCACCATGTGTAAGCGATGATATGATCGAGTGAGTTGGCATAGTCGTTGCTAGGTGGTTCGTGTGGTTTACATGAAACTCGAAGATTTTTCTTTTTTCACTTTTCATCTAGACCTTCGCTATCAATTCGCAAGATGACATTGCCGATACCTCGATGCTATTTATGACAATACAAAGTGGATCGCTTCCCGTGGACTAGTTCACGGCCTACTAAGTTTAAGAAAGTATAAGATGCTCTGGTGCAATCCTTGCCAACAGAAAAAGACCGATGAAAATTCAAGAGGGCATTGCAGAAAGCACTACGACCTTAGAATTTGTTATTGGTGGTGTCTCCTAATTATGTGCATGAACTACCAAGAAAGTGGGTATCCATTTGAACCATATGGCGCTCCAATACTGTTTTGACCAAAATCATTGGCCTGCTAATCATTTGAACAGGATAGGAGGGCACGACAGGATCAATGTGTATCCATGGTTTTTGTTATTTGCCTTTGGGAAGAAGTCAATGCAAGTGCACGGTTGACTTCCAGTTCACGCCCACCCACCCATTTGCATTGCACGGCCTTGCGCTTGATCTGGGAACAATCAAGCCTGTTCCTTGACCTACAACTCTATTCAACAAAATCTTTTCTCTCTTCTGTTGTTTTCTGTTGATCTTGGTTAGTGTTTTTTTTTTTGTAAACGTAATGAACTAAGTGAGGATTCTAGAGGAATAAAACAACAAAAATGAGCCAAGTCCACAGTCTAAAGAGAAGCAAAAGCATTGATATGCACGGGACTATATTACAATGGACTGAAGGTAAAGCTTTAGGCATATGCAGATAGCAATAAGGATACCAATGAAATTGGTGGGGATGCACAAGTTTTTCCGTCTTCTCCTAAAAAATAAACTTTCCCCTTCACACTTGTCTCGTTTTAGACTAGCTAGTGGAAAATACAATTTAGCAAGTCTGTTACATGCCGATGACGGTCGACAGTTGGACAGATCATCGACGTCTTCCCGGAAATCCACCGCCAACCTCTTGTGGATGAAGGTGTCCTATTTTCTGTTTTCATATTTGTGGATATCCATCACTTGAATCGTCCTATTCTTTTTCGTTAAAAACATGGGTATAGAAATCAACTGTTGTATGCTTCTCATTATTTTACTGGTGGTGTGACAGTTCAAATAGCATGTTGAATAGTACAAACGGCATTTCAAAATAACAATCGCACAAAAAGAGATAATGAATTTCTCAAGAGTGACAACGATAATTGTTGTAAAATTGGTACCACTTTGTTCTTCTTGATAATTTGCCTGAAGCCTCTTTCACGCTATATTATCTAGCTTCGTAGAGTCCACGAGCCTATCCTTCTGCTCCTTCACTATCCTTCTGTATAGGCATTGTGTACTCGTGAATCTCACATGAAACTTCCTCACAGAAACAAACACAATATCACATGAAAGAACAGGCACCGTGTTGCCAAACGTGAGCACAGAAAAGTAAAGTCAATGTACAGTTGGTGGTGTGATATTGTTAGTCAAATGAATGACAGTGTATGGGTTGCATGTTCATCAGCCTTTTCCCCCCTTATAACAATAATGCGAGCAAGAGGTTTGATTTTGACAAACATTTCCACCAAAGGTTCATTCACAGGCCCAGAATCCCAGATTTTATTCATAGGTTGGTCGATCATTCTCTCCCAAGATACACCATAGGCTAACTAATTCACAACTAATTATTGAGCACATTGACAACTGAGAACGCTGTGTGCTTGACTCATCAACAAGCCTGAGCACCTTGACGTCCCTCCACCGCGACTCCATCGGGGTTGGGTGCGGGATTAGGAGCGGCAGTGGATCGGCACTGTTCGTTGGATCAATATTGAATGGTGCTGGATTATGGGACAGATTAGGGAGAGGATTAGTGCAGAATTAGAGGTGCGGAGATGACTTCTTCACAATTATAGAGGTGTAGAGATACAATTCCATGCTGGATAATTCCATATGTGAAAATTCAATATTAGGCGTCAAGAAAGTATCTGCATAGCAGCTTGGATTTTCTTAGTGGCCTTATAATACAAATCCATTAACCTTGATGTTTTTTATAAAATAGAATTAATACTTTTCAACAACCCTACTTGAAGGGTTTGTATGTTTAAATTAATTCTCATAAGGTTGTCATAAAGTTCAGTCTACACCTCGCTTGTTTCAATTTTTTTAATTAGTTTCCAGCATCAATGTGTCAACAAAATGTAGAGCTGAATTATTAGTTATGACATAAGGGATAGTTTAATGATGTTTATTTCCATTGTAGATGTGATCATGTTCCTCAACAAGATAACACTTCTAATTATCATATGCTTTGGGACAAAGATAGACAATTCAAATGGTGATATGTTATTACTCTAACCATTTGCCTTTCATGATTTACCAGAGGAGTAAGTTGATTCTGAGCATATTGATTTGGCTGTCCTTTCATGTAGAGAATCAACAATGCCAACAGTTAGGGGCACACGAAGCTCGAGAGATGCGGTGGTGGCATGGACGTGTAAACGTGGTTACAAGAATCGTCTTGCGATCCAGGATCTTTTTGACATTCCAAAACTGATATGTGGCTGTGGGTGCCAAGAACAGGTGTAGATATTTTTTGCTATATTTATTTTTGGTGTTTATATCACTGTATGAAGTAAATTTTCATCTGGTGTGACAATATGCTGGTGATTATGACTTTTGCATGGGAGATGTGAAAGTAAATGGTCATGGGGTACTAGGTGAACCCTTGGTACGAGGAAAAAATGGTAAGGACTTGTATTAGGACCATGTATTGCCACAAAAAAAACGCACACGCTCCCTTGCTATTCCAGAAAATTTTCATCATCTCACGCATAGCGAAATGTTGCCCCGTACTTCCTTTGAACTATTCTTGTTATGCAGATAGGTGTGTGCCTTTTCTTTGAGATGAGTGTGAGCCGTTTCTGGATTCATTGGACAAGTGTAGCTTACAACACCTTATAATTGCATCCCCTTTGCCATCTATATTCAAACTTATTCTCGAACCTTAGAAGTTATTTCACAGGATTCCATGATGCACCCGACTTGAGTAAGAATATGGGGATTGATGAGGTAAATAACATTCTTACTTGGATGCTAGTAACATTAGCGTCCATTTTGAGACACTATTAAATAGGACATCGTTCCTATTTACAAAGACATGCACATATTTACCAATCATTTACGGTGGAAAAATTCTAGAGTTCAGAGGGGAGTGGTTTTTTTCAACAAGGGGCATGTGCAACCCCATGTCAATTGTATTGTTGCAGCATGCATGCTAAGATAACTTAGTGATACTCTTGTCTCCTTAAAGTGTCGACTAAAGGCCATGAGGAGAGCAGAATAAAGAGAATATGTTCTTGACAGAGAAGCAAGTGAATGCGTTGAGTGCTCATGAGCTCTTAGGCCCTCATATTTGTAAGAGGGGCATGGATGTTTCTCTTCTCTACCCTTGATAGAGTGTAGATATTAAAAGGTTGTCATTAGAAACACAAAAAATCAATAAATCATACGTGGTCCTAATATCATCTTGGTTGAGCTTTTGAATAACTAGTATACTTGTACATTTTTTTGTGGCAATGTATCTTGTCTCCATATTTGCATTTACTAAAAAAGTACAATCAAATTCAAACACTAAAGTCACTTACGCTTCATGTCGTGTCATTAGGGAGGAGCGTCTGTAGTCATACGCTCCGGAGATATTTGTTTTAGTTGAGCTTCGTCGATAAATATTGTGTCTTAAGGTGTCATCCATGATCTTATATTGTTTTCCTCATTCAAAGATCGATATCGTTTCTGCACATGCAGATTGGTGGATGGTGTCTCGCCGCAAGAGGTCCAGTTTTCTAACAGTTTTCCTCACAAACATTTCCACCAAAAATTCATTCACAGGCCTCAATCTCAGATTTTAATATTTTATTCATAGTGCTGGCCGATCATTCACTCCCAAAGGCCAAGATAGTACGTACACCATACTAACTGATTCACGACTATAATGAGCTTATGAACACGTCCACATCTGAGAACGTACGGTGTGCTTGGCTCGTCAACAAGCCTTGGTGAGCACCTTGACGTCCCTCCACCTTGACTCCATCCGTTGCGAGGGCCCTGTCTGAGTGTACACCCCGAACTTGAAGTAGTACGAGCTGCCGCCGCGGCCGGGCACGCGCAGCCTCTCCTCGCCGTCGACGAATACGGCGAGCTCCGCCGCGTCCACGTCGTGGACCACATTGAGCCGGAACCACCGGTCGTACATTTCCCAACTTCCTAGCTCATCATTGATCTGGATACAAAAGAAAAGGAGTTCCACCTTAACATAAGCATACATTCCTTCTCCACATCACCCAATCGAATTCAGCTAGCTAGTACGGCTTGGTGTAGACGGAGACGTTCCTCCAGCGCGACTCCATACATCCGGACTGATCGTGGTGCTGCACATACACCCCGAACTTGAAGTAGTGCGACGCAGTCGGCTTCACGGCGACGTCCACCAGCCGCGGCTCGCCGTCGATGAACACGGCCACCGTCGACGCGCCGACGTCGTGGACCACGTTGAGCCGGAACCACCGGTCGTAGATGCAGTCCTCCACTGCTTTGCCGCTGTAGTACCGCAGCGTGCCGTTGTAGACGTGCAGCATCATCGCCGTGGCTGGCACGCCGCCGTTCTCGTTGTGGATCTGCATCACCGACGCGCCCGACGTCACCGACGGCACGTACCCGTAGCCCTCGAACTGCCACACTCCCGAAGAGTAGTCGTACCCCTGCAAGCAAATCCAATCATCAAGAAGCAGTCAGCTTCAAGCCAACACTAATCAACAGAGCTGAATACGATGGTACGTGTTCTTTCGTTGTTGCTTTTTTCTTTCTTTTTTGAATCTTGTTCTTTCGTTGTTACTCTTACTCGGATCCTGACTTCGGTGCGGGGGTTGGTGGTGGTGACGGTGTTGATCGGCTTGTCGTCGGCGTAGACCCAGAACGTGCGCACGCCGGTGGCGGCGTCGTAGCGGTAGCGCTGGTCCACCGGCACGTCGTAGGGGCTCTGCACCACGAAGCTGCTCTCCGGGGTGTCCACCTTCGTGAACCCGGCCGTGAGGTTGCAGCCGCCGACGACAGCCGCGGCCGGCGTGGACATGGCCACGCACAAAACTACCACTGCCAGTACTACCGGCCACATAATCATGGCGCTGGTGGCGTGGCGGTGCTGCAGGTGAGAGGACGGCAGGAGCTGGAGCGGAGTGAGGAGGAAGCAATGTTCTAATGTGCGAGTGGGTCGTCAATTTGTGTACATCAGTACACGTACATTTTGTATTGGGTTGGGTGGTGGTTTCACAAATTTATGCATTTAGTGATTAGAGGAAAGATTTTCATTTTTGTTGGTTGATTTGAACTTGTCTTCAGGCGTGATGGCATGATACTTGCTATTTTGTAATTTGTACCTATCAAATAGTTCCGTGAAACATAAAGTTATATATCGCGATATATAACTTTATGTACCCTTGACACGGTGTATATTAAAAGGGTGCCTTTAGATAGACAAAAAAATATCATACGTGGTCCAAATATCATTTTGGTTGAGCTCATGACTAATTAGTATATTTGTACATTTTTTCGCAATATGGCATGTCTTTATGTTTGCATTTACTAAAAAAGACAGTCAATAATTCAAACACTAAAGTCATTTGGCCAAGTATTGAAATAATGTTTCTGTCTTTATCCACTATGAAAGGAACGTTTGCAACCATATCTATACCAATGATTCACTTCGCGGTTCAAATGAGGTCAGACGGGTGGGAAGAATTCCTTTCACAAAAGCTAGGTTACACCATTTTGCATTAAACATAACATCACATTGCCAGCATATATTGGATAGTAAATATTTGACTCATGGAAGATCTTGGCGATTTTACCCAGAGCAAACAATCTGTGACCATTACAGAAGATCGTACTTTCCTTCTCTTTGGAAACAACACTGTATATATAATCGAAGTGTATGTCTGGGTAGCTTCTGATTTATAACTTGTAAATGTGCACCGGTAATGATCGTACTTTCCTTCTTCTCTTTGGAAAGAAGGCATTGACCGCACTTTTGGTTCGTTGGTTGTTGAAGCTCGCAACTTTGTTCTCTTCTGTTGCCGCGCCATGAGTCCGTGACCCATCTTACATGTATTCTTGAGATTGTGCAACACTATAGCTCCACAACTTGTGATCGCATTATATGAATCCTCTGCTTGTGTTGTTTGTTCATCTGTCACTACATGGAAAAGATGAACCAAGCCGTAAGCTATCCAGGTAGCTTCTCTGCTAATTGTGAAAGATGCATATATAATAATCGCATTTTACCTTTTCTCTTAGAAAACAAGGCACTGATCACACATTTGGCTTGTTGGTTGTCGAATCCCGAAGCTTTGTTCTCTTCTGTTACCGCCCCGTGACCCATCTGCCTGTATGTTCTTGCGATTGTGCAACACTAGATCCATAACTCGTGAGCACATTTTATGAATCCTTGGCTTGTGTTGTTTAATTTGTTCATCTGCCATTGTTACATGGAAAAGAGATGAATGTATGCAAAGGCCAGCACTCACTTGGAGCATAGTACGTGCCGGCCGGCGTCTGTGCTGCTCTCGGCTTTGTCCCGAAGCTGGCATACAGCCAATGCAAACATGGCAGGTTGGAGCAAGGTAAGACTCTCCTCAAGGATGCACACGCGGTAGGGTCGTATGCCTCCAGAAAATGCAGAAGCATCAGATACCTGATCGTTGTACAAGTGATTTGTGTATCTCCATTCGAAATGGAATTCATTTCAGTCTGGTATGATGTCCCCGCCGGCGGAGGTACCAGATCGAGGCAGAGAGAGGGTCGGCAATCTAATTGGACCGTGCGTCGTGGTTCGTGTGTGTGGGCACAAAACAAAGACGAATGCATGCGATGTTGGAAGGGCACATGCCTCTGGCATGACATCCAATAGCCCGCGTCGCTGCCGGCCACGCGTTGGATACGACGCACCGGGGCACCCACCCATGGCGCGCCGCCTGCAATGGCATGGTCGCGCTCGCGCACCGCCACAAAGTGCCGTGTTCAGCTTCAGCAGCAGCTCTGAGGACTGACACTAACACCTCAGCGATGAGGAATTGTTCACTCGAGTTTCTTCAAAATTCATGACAAGAACATATTCTGTTTTTTTTTCCCAACTTCCTGGCTCATCATTGATCAGGATAAACAAAAAGAGGTTCCACGTTAACATATAAGCATACATTCGTTCTCCACAGCACCCAATCGATTCATCTAGCTAGTATGGCTTGCTGTACACGGAGACGTTCCTCCAGCGCGACTCCATGCGCACGGACACGTCGGGGTGCTGCACGTACAGCCCGAACTTGAAGTAGTGCGACGCGCTGGGCTTCACGCTGGTGCTGAACTTCTCCTGGCCGTCAACGTATGCCGTACACGCCCACCGTGGACGCGCCGACGTCTTGCACGACGTTCAGCCGGAACCACCGGTCGTAGATGCAGTCCTCCACCGCCTTGCCGCTGTATTTCCGGAGCGTGCCGTCGTAGACGTGCAGCAGCATCGCCGTGGCGGGCACGGCGCCGTTCTCGTTGTGGATCTGCATCACCGACGCCCCCGACGTTCCCGACGGCACGTAGCCGTAGCCCTCGAATTGCCACACTCCTAACGAGTAGTCGTACGTACCCCTGCAAGCAAAACCAAGAAGAAACTATGATCAGCTCAAACACGTAACACTGATCAACAGAGCTGAATACTATGGGGGTGTTCCTTCGTTGCTATGCTTACTCGGATCCTGACTTCTTCGGTGTGAGGGTTGGTGGTGGTGATGGGGTTAATTGGCTTGTCGTCGGCGTAGACCCAGAACGTGCGCACGCCGGTGGCGTCGTCGTAGCGGTAGCGGTGGTCCACCGGCACGTCGTAGGGGCTCTGCACCACGAAGCTGCTCTCCGGGAGGTCCACCTTCGTGAACCTTCGTACTAATGTTTCAGTCTCGCTTGTACGCTTTTCGACAGCATGGTTGCATACAAAAGTGATCTTCCGATTTTAGCACGAATTATTCGTTTCTTCGCAAGCACTACAGCGAGGTTACCACTCTGAGAAGCAATTTATATTCTTATCAAATAGTGGGTGCCTCGACAGCACGCTTCAGCTAAACATTGCTGCGCTAAATTTTAATAGCTCGGAGCACGTTGAACAAAAACCAGCGGAAAGCACGTCTGTCATTGGTGATTTTCGTGATTTGCTCCCGCAACACACGGTTAGTTTTGTTCGTATGTCCCACTGTTCCTGAGCTTGCTATGACATAATTGCAAATTTAGTTGCTTTAATTGCCTCACTCTTGATCTGTCTTCGCAACACATGTAGTTTATTCATTATAAAATAGCGGGGGATAGCAGGATATATGCATTGTACAAATTTAGTGGTACTTTTTGAGTGGATTCTAAACCCTCGGTGATGTTTTTATCAAGCATACTGGTGACATGAGAATCCAATCAGCAATTGAATAGTCATTTCATATCGTATTGACCCCTTAGCATATATCAAATTGAACCTTAACTTATCCAATGATATTTATCATAACTTTGCATTTTGTTCGGTGCGGTGTCATTCTTCATAACAGAGTTTTTTTCTTACAAATTCTTGGAACCAACCGTTTGGTCTAATATTCAAATTATTTTGTCATCTATTACCCACATTTTTGTTTCAAAAAATCAAATTCCGATTGATACTTTTTTGTGTGTAAATTTATTTAAATTCCGTCTAGAGACTAGATGAAAATGGACATCAATCCCTTTTTATTCTTTTCTGTTGTTTTTTTTTAATTTTTGGAATTTCTTCAGTTAATTCTTGTATTAGGTTTTGTTATAATAAATTATTTTTGAGCCTGTACGAATTTCTACAACTTTTTCGCTGTCTTCACACTGGCACTTTAAACGCAATACATATTGTGTCATGCATGAGTGCTATTTTTTGCAAAGCGGTTATAAAAAAAGCACGGATACTATTCCCAATGCTCTGTATTATAAGTAGTTTGCAAAGATACCCCGTCACGTGATGCGGCGTATAATAGCTCTCCGGGAGGTCCACCTTCGTGAACCTTCGTACTAATGTTTCAGTCTCGCTTGTACGCTTTTCGACAGCATGGTTGCATACAAAAGTGATCTTCCGATTTTAGCACGAATTATTCGTTTCTTCGCAAGCACTACAGCGAGGTTACCACTCTGAGAAGCAATTTATATTCTTATCAAATAGTGGGTGCCTCGACAGCACGCTTCAGCTAAACATTGCTGCGCTAAATTTTAATAGCTCGGAGCACGTTGAACAAAAACCAGCGGAAAGCACGTCTGTCATTGGTGATTTTCGTGATTTGCTCCCGCAACACACGGTTAGTTTTGTTCGTATGTCCCACTGTTCCTGAGCTTGCTATGACATAATTGCAAATTTAGTTGCTTTAATTGCCTCACTCTTGATCTGTCTTCGCAACACATGTAGTTTATTCATTATAAAATAGCGGGGGATAGCAGGATATATGCATTGTACAAATTTAGTGGTACTTTTTGAGTGGATTCTAAACCCTCGGTGATGTTTTTATCAAGCATACTGGTGACATGAGAATCCAATCAGCAATTGAATAGTCATTTCATATCGTATTGACCCCTTAGCATATATCAAATTGAACCTTAACTTATCCAATGATATTTATCATAACTTTGCATTTTGTTCGGTGCGGTGTCATTCTTCATAACAGAGTTTTTTTCTTACAAATTCTTGGAACCAACCGTTTGGTCTAATATTCAAATTATTTTGTCATCTATTACCCACATTTTTGTTTCAAAAAATCAAATTCCGATTGATACTTTTTTGTGTGTAAATTTATTTAAATTCCGTCTAGAGACTAGATGAAAATGGACATCAATCCCTTTTTATTCTTTTCTGTTGTTTTTTTTTAATTTTTGGAATTTCTTCAGTTAATTCTTGTATTAGGTTTTGTTATAATAAATTATTTTTGAGCCTGTACGAATTTCTACAACTTTTTCGCTGTCTTCACACTGGCACTTTAAACGCAATACATATTGTGTCATGCATGAGTGCTATTTTTTGCAAAGCGGTTATAAAAAAAGCACGGATACTATTCCCAATGCTCTGTATTATAAGTAGTTTGCAAAGATACCCCGTCACGTGATGCGGCGTATAATACTACACATTATATAATTGAATCCTAATATGGTGCCGAGGTTGTATACCAATATTTTCTCTTTCATCATTAATTTTGTGACAAGTAACCAAACAATCGTACGAGACAATAGATGAAATGATACTCCCAACATTACGAACAATCTGGACCTTTGATATGTTTGATACTTGACACAATTATAGAGAGGGTACTGCTCTGCAACTCTGACATGAGAAACTGTTAATTAGTGCATTTCAGGTGAGGAATGGCTGGATTGTCGGTCTCGCTGATGGGAGCAATTGCTGGACTGCTGATGGATCTGCGAAATGATTGGGCGGTGCAGATTCTAGTCCTCTTCAGCTTCTCCCTACAGGTTTTCCTGCTCATGTTAGCTTGGATCCGTCGTCACAAGGTGGCCGCATTGCTAAGGTTTCTCCTGTGGCTGGCGTACCAACTTGCCGACTCCACCGCGTTATTCACCCTCGGCCACATGGCCATCAAAGCGCGGTCACCCAACGAGCAGCAACTCATGGCTCTTTGGGCTCCATTCCTACTGGTGCATCTCGGCGGCCAGGACACCATCACCGCCTACTCCTTTGAGGATAATCGGCTCTGGTTGCGCCACCTGCAGACTCTGATCGTGCAAATACTTGGAGTCGCCTACATCCTCTACAAGTACATTCCTGGCAGCGAGACCTTGATCCGCGCAGCTGCTGTCCTGGTGTTCGTGGTGGGCGGCCTCAAGTATGGGGAGAGGATATTCACGCTTCGTAGTGCAAGCATGGACAGCATCTGGAGGTCTCTTGACAAGTCGGATGCAAGTGGTGTCAACCAGACTGGAGGTGACAGAGGTTGGAGTGAGTCGACTTGGAGAAGATGGATAACGATCTGGTGGCACTGCATCGATGACGAGGACATTCTGATGGTAGCTCACAGCCTTCTCGATGTTTGCAAGGGACTGTTTACTGGCGCACGACAAGCTCGACCAGCGCACATAAAAGATATAATGCAGCTCTGCCGAGATGGTCGCAAACTGGATATGTTGATGGAGATGGAGTTGTCCTTGATGTATGACATTATGTACACCAAGGCGGCCGTGATATGCACTTGGCACGGATGCTGCATCCGTGTCATCTCACCAGTTGCCACGGCAGTTGCATTCCTGCTGTTCTGGATTAGCAGTAACAAAGATGGTCATCGGCACAAGAAGAATGATGTGGTCATCACATATGTCTTGTTGGCTGGGGCCTTGTTCCTGGAGATGGCATCGCTGCTGAAAGCAGCAGCATCGACCTGGACAGTTGCTCTTTTTTTCACCAAGGAATGGACACCCCGGTCCTGGGTTTCCGATTTTCAGGCTTTTCGCCTCTTTGCAAGAGCAGCAAGACGCCGAACATGGTCTGGAACTGTTGGGCAGTACAACCTCTTGCAGTCCTGGGCACTAGACAGGGCGGAGCCAGCCGGCAGCAAAATGGCAAAGTATATGGGGCTGGAGCGCTGGTGGTACTATTTGCGCCACTCACACTCATGCCGGATCTCGTCTTCTACTAAGGAGCTGGTGCTGAGGGAGATTTTGGAAATGGGGAGCCGCCGCAACATAAGCTCTCAGCCAGGTTTGTTGGCGCTACAACAACACAAATTGGATGCTCTTCTAGATTGGAGCATTCAAGACTCTGATCTCGAGGGAAGCATTATTGCTTGGCATGTCGCCACAGAAATCATCACCGCCACGGAAGATACTGGACAGGGATCCATTGATGATGAGTGGGACCGGTCCCAGGTGTCAGTGACTAGGGGCTACGACAGACGATCCCTGTCCGAAGATGTGATCCTTAAGAAAGCGTGCCGAGAGGTATCCAGGTACATGATGTTTCTCTTTATGGTCCGCCCCTACATGCTGCCCGGACCCATAAGGCGGAGCCGCTATGCTGACGCTCTCAATGGTTGGAACACAGTAGTTTCAAAGATATTCGGTGAGGTTGTTCCACCGAAACGAATGCATCATTGGGTTATCCGCAGCTTTAGAAAAATGTTGCACCAAGGACCTCTAAGTCAACGCCAAGGGGATTTCCTGGATGTTTTCCCAGATAATCTTGGTCATCGCTCAGATTACGGTCCTGCACTAGAAGGGTTTTCCGTTGCCGAAGCGCTCATATATCAATCCAACAGGCTCCAAGTGATTTTTGCCGTGTGGGTGGAGATGCTTTGCTACGTTGCTAACCATTGCAGCCGAGAATCTCATGCAAGCCAGCTTAGTAGTGGTGGCGAACTCGGTACCATCGTTTGGCTTATGGCAGGCCACGCCAACTTGGCCAACATATCTGCTGAATATTGGGATGATTGATTATATCTGACGCATGTACGTATTAGGGGTGTATGTGTTATATGGCTTAAGCTGCCGCTGTGGTAGGGCTATGTCGGCATGTAGATATAGACCCTGTAAAATGGGTTATAGTAGCGGAACATGTACATGGATACATTTCAAATCTCTACTACTTAAGAAATTTGTAAAGGATCGTCCCCAGATTTTTCAATTGCATACCTCTGTCGTTTGTATTCAAATCGGATTCAAGTTTAATTACTAGGGTTCTTTTTATAATATTTATCAATCAGAAGCTACCATGAACACAAAGTAGCATGTGGTCTGGTGGTCGAGTTGTTCTACTTTCTATCATCCTTCTTGGGTTCGATTATCAGCTATTCTCAGCATCCTGTTCTTTTTTCCTTCTTTTCCTGTGCGCATGCAGAGTTTTTTTCCTTTTTTTTCTGTGTGCATGCAGAGATGGAACTCTGGAAGAAGGCTTCGAGGTGGGACCTGTTGTTGCTTCTGCTACGTCAGTTAGGATCTACTGTGTTCTTGCTTGTGTTTAGTTTTTGCTGTGAGCTTAATTTAGTTTTCAGCAATTTTGTTGCAATCTATTGTGTTCTTGCTTGTGTTCTTCGATTCACAGGCAAGGATAAGCCTTCTTGGCGAGGTTGACTGTGAAACACCGGTCGATAACTAGAGGAGGTGTAGTGCTGCAATTGCGGGATTCAGAACATGTTGTTCAGAAGCCGGATCGAAGTGTGTCAAGGCTCCGCCAAATCGTTGTTTATCTGAACATTTTGGAAGATCGGGACCCTAGTCCACATCACCAAGGTCACTCCACCATTGTTGTTTGCACACTAAGGTTACACCCCAGAGGCCCCTCTGGAGAAAGGTGGTTCGCCCCAACAGATGGTCAAACACCACACCTCTTGGTGAGTACATAACTGAAGGTCTTCCTAATTAGTCGGCAAGCCGTTCCATTGCAGCCTCGTTATTGGCACTGTTGTCCTGGGTTGTCGCTCTAAGAACCGATCATTAAAGTTGAGCAAGAACTAACATAAAACCAAGGGTACATAGAGTACCCACCATAACATCACCTTGCTCAAACCCTAGCTTCCATGTTGCTTAAGACATTACCAGAATAACACTTAGTTAAAGTATGCCATTAATCGAGTTTAAGCCACAACGGCGTGTGACTGCAAATCTATGCATACTCTACCCATGACCAAATCACACAAGCTAGGGCGACAAGAAATGATATGAAACAGAGAATAAGACACATGGATTCAATATTAAACTGCAATGCGTAGAAGTAGAATAAGAACTAAAACATAAAATCAATATGCATCAAGGACAAATACCTGATTCCCCTTGTTGTTTCTAAAAGTCTTCCGACTGAAGGTCTTGAAAGTTCTCGGACTAGTAGTATTCTACTTAGGTGGTGTTCGGATCCTCATCAGCTTCTAAGAATCTAGATTCTAGGTGTAGTTTTTATAATTTGGCTTCTAAAAAAATCTGGACAGAGGTGTTTGGATCTTGGATTCTTAAAATCTAGAAACCAATTTTTGAGGTAGTTAATGACCAGCATGTCCTTTCTATATTAGAATAAACAGTGGCACAAGCTCTAATTATCCAAAAGCATTGAACGATAGTGGGTCTTTTGGCAAATAAAATCACCTAAAAACTGAGTTAGGCTAGATTATGGGATTCTTAAAATCTCATAATCTGAATTCTAGAATTTGGTGTATAACATGTCCTGTTTGGATCCCTTATAAATTTTAAAATCTAGATTTTTACAATTTGGTTGGATCCAAACAGGCCCTTAATCGTCATACGGGAAGACAGGTGTCGGCGTTGGGAAATCTGGCCGACGAGTAAATTTAGACTGTACGCTTTGGAGAGTGTGATCTAGTTGGGGAAAATGGAAAGGGTAAACACGAGGATTATCCTGGTTCGGGCTCTCGAGGCCCTACGTCCAGCAGTGGGTTCGATTCGTATTGCTCGTAGTAGGGTTACAAGCTTCTTCGAGAGAGGGATGCGCTCCCAAGTCTCTAAGTGTTGTGAGAGCGTGTGCTCGTCCTTGCCAGAGCTGCGAGAACGAGAAGGATGGGAGTGTGAGTTCTCCTTCGGGGCCCGGCGTTTGGTGGGCCAGTCTTCCCTTTTATATTCTCCAAGGGGAGACCGACCGATTACAGTCTTGGGAGAAAAGTAAAAATCTAGGAGGGAGAAGAAGAAATCTGAAAAGGAGAAAAGTGGGCGGCTCGCTGTCGCTCGGCCGCAAGGCACGGGACCAGGGCCTCCTTCTCCTTCGCCTTCTTCTCCGGTCGGTGGTGATGAC
>LAPY01000059.1:273323-286973 GCA_000970635.1 Eragrostis tef
GCAGCTTCCTCTACGGCGGCGGCGGCCTCTGCTTCGGCTTTCTCGACCCTGTCTCCAACATCGTGTTCAACACCCTCATCCCGGGGAACAAGAGCTCCCCAACAAAGCGCGAGACCGTCGTCTCCGAGAGGAAGCCCAAGGAACTGGTGCGCCGGTCACTGGACGGCCTGGTGACCTTCCTCGTCCGCTTCTTCCCCGACCTCGCGGAGTGCCAAGCCCTGCGCTACCTGCTCCTCGCCGAGGCCGACCTCCTCGTCGCCGCTCGCATCGCGCTGTCCGACCTCGGGATGAGGAGATTCGGGTCCTCCTCCTCCTCGGCCGCCGTCGCCGAGGAGGCCCTCGAGATGGGCCTCGAGTGCGCCGCGATGGCCGCCGGGCACCCCGACCCGACCCGTCTCGTGCGGGCCTGGCGCACAGTCTCCAGCCACCACGTACGCCTCCTCGCCGAGACTGACAGCCGCTCTCGGTCCGTCCGCCTCCGCGAGCTCGCCAGGCTGCTCAATGAATCGCGGAGAAGCTCTGACCCATGGCTGCCGTGGCATCTCGCGGCTTCTCGTGGCCTTCATCCTTGCCCTGTTCCGTTCAAGCACACCACTTTCCTGAAGCGGACGCTCCAGGACGCGATCCATGGATTCTACTTGCAGGCTCTCGCGCGGCTGCCTGCAGGCGAGCTGCGCTCCCGCTTCCACCGCAGCCTGGTCAAGGCCGGCCACTGCTATGGCCCGCTCGACCCTGTCTCCAACATCATCATCAACACCATCTGGTATGACGCTCAGTTCCCGCCTAAGATGGACCTCGAACGGGATATGATCGGCAATCTGAGTCTCCACCGGATGGAGAACTGCTCCTTGTATGGCCTCGCATCCTTCCTCTGCACACGCTACCATCATGTCGATTTCCATCGAGCTGTGCGCTGCTTGCTCAGGGCAGATGCCAACCTGACCCTTGCTGATCCCAACTTTGGATGGGGGGAGTATGCCATCCCCGCAGCCTGCGATTTGTTGGGGAGCAGAGCTACTGGCATTTGTGGTGCCTTGGATTGCGATAAGTTGGATACACAAGGGGGCCAGCCCCCGGACACAGACATCCAAGAAGCCTTCTTGGCTGCTGCCACGGCTGCCCATCACCCCAACCCCGATGCGCAAGTAAAGATGCTCACTTCTTGTAAGCGCTCGCTGGGTTCTGCTTTCTTGCATTTGCCTGAGCAGCTGTCCTCTGAAGATGTTTGCCTGCTTGCCAGGTTGTTATGTCCTGATCCTCCTCCTCCCTGCAAGACGCCGCTTCCCCCTTTCCCCCTTACCGAGTACCCCGCTATAGAGTTAGACCGCATGCATACAAGGATCCTCAAAAAGGTCAATGCTGTCTTGAATGCATATTCGCCACCTATGCAAAACGGGGTAGGTTTGTGTTGTAACGTTTTTCATGTTACAGTCCTTTACGAGCATCGCTTAATACTGAACTGATTTGCCCCTTTCTGACCAATTTCAGGATCTCATGTTCCAGCTTCAAGTAATTTGTGCAGTGAACGATGAGGTATCTGGCCCTGTGTATCTGGAAGATGCCTCTGGTTCTCCTCATACATATTACCACACTCATTTGAACTTTATAGCAACATCCAAGTGTTCTGATAGAGTTCGGGTGCTCTTCTTTGCTGAGCTTAGCAACAATGACAAAGACAGATCTTTCTGTTGTCCGGTGCCCCTGCCACAGCCATGCGCTGGTATGTTCTGACCATTCCTATGTCCATATTGTTTATTTCTCTTATCCTGAGGAAGTAGTGCCTGCTAATCATAACTATAGCATCTACTCAAGTGCTGATATCAAGCTGTAATGTGCAAAATTTAAACATGTTGCATACCACAAGGGACCCCTTGATAGGTTTTTATTACCATGTCACCCTGAACCTCCCTTTCAGTGTCAAGATTTTTCCAACCTCTTTTGAACATTTGTTGTTAAGGATAGTGAATTCCATCTTGTAGATCAAGCGATGCTGCTCCTTGCCATGTGATTGTAAATGATCCCTTTACCAGGACCTGGATCCATCCATGAACCTCTTTTCTACATGTGGATTGCATTTTTCTGCAGAACCTCAGTGGATTTTATGGCTTATGCATAATGAAATTTGGAAGCGTAGTCATTTTGACTAAAAAATTTACTCACAATTCCTGTTTAATTTTCAATGTATAATAATTACCTTATGGGCCTACAGAACAAGTTTTTATCGCTCACGATTCATGTTGTAATGTTTGATAATGTATACTATTTACCTTGTCTGCTTACAGAACGTGTCCGCTGCCTTTACTGTGATTATGTTGGGGCTAGAATTCTGCATCCGGTTGGAGAAGACTTCCATGGACACAAGCGTGAATTTGAGAAGATGATCTGCGGTGAAGACCCCTGTGATGATGAATTCGACCCTGCGCTGATGCGGCCATACTACACTACTATGAAAATAATTAACAATAGTCGTATTATTGCAGATATGGTTAATGAAAGTATTAAAGAGGATAGTCTCTACGACGATAGCTTTGTCTTTTGTGGGAACAGGAGCTATGAGTCCATGAGCCTGTCCTCTAGTGATAACCCTAGAGATAGTTATAGTAGTTCAAGTAGTGATGAATACCATCTCCGTAAATGGTTCAATCTATTACCATCTTCTAGCCTTTGTTGAGGCGTTCTGGAATGGAACTGCTGCCCTTGAGCAAGTAAATTATGACGAGCTCGTGTTTACTCCAGAGGTGTTCACGGAGTATTGTATAGCAGTATCCTATGATGTTGGAAATAATATTAATGATGGTATTCAGAAGTGGGTTCTTGAATTTGAATGCATGATTGCTGTTTTCTTTTAAAATAATGTATATGCTGAACTTCTTTGGTTTCAAGAGGCTAGGCTGATGTATCTCTATTGTCAAGATTTGGTTGCTGCGTGCTCAGATGTCAATTTGGTTGTGCGCTCATGCAGCTCGGAGATGAATTGACATGTCGAGATTCATGTGTATTGCCTGATTTTGGTGAATGTATCTTCTAATTGCAAGGTTAGAACTGTATTTTGGTTTGACATGTCCAGATTCACGTGTATTGCCAGATTCTGGTGTTTTTTTTATTAAAATGGTTGAAACACTAACGATTCTTAATTATTTGATTGTAGGAGGCATAAGAAGTCTTTGAGCAACTTCTGGCCTGAATATGATAAGACTGATTTAGGATGATATCAAGGTCACTGCATCAGTGAACAAGTAAATATGGAAGCAGATATAGGTTTCGGATATTTCTAAACTTGAAGATATCGGGAGGATGCAATCTAACTGTACAGCTCCAGATATTTCTTGATCAGCCCATGTGTAAAGCAATGGATGAGCTCGTGCAAGGTCAGATGTTATATGTGCTCTGCTTTTCCGTCACCGCAAGACAAGGAATTTTCAGGCAAGACGCGCAATTGGAGGTACCCATGTGCAAGTGATTGGAGGCACCCATTTCAAAGAAATGGTTAGACAGGAAAACCTATTAGAGGGTATTGAACATGAACTGATGAGGTGTCAATCGCACTCCCAGACTTGCATTCTGAAATAGAATCGTAATACAAGACGGTTTATTAATGACGATAAGTCCTCAAAAACATGAGGAAAGTATGCAACAATATTATTGGTAGAGACGGTTACAGAGATTTCTGAACCAGTGGATCTCAGAGAGCTTGCTGCCAAACACTGAAACTGTATACGGCTTTCCTTTCTACTTCAGCTCCATGTACAAGCACCTGAATAATCCAATGACATGAGTCGGTTGCAAAAGAATCACAACAAATTATTTATCTCCACTGCATTGGTTGATAAATTGGAACACCAGCTAAAAATCAAGCCAATCCAATATAGCAGGTCTCAAAGAAGAAAATCTACTGGAGTCATCCTTTATACGTGGTGGAATATATGGAATGGAAGGAGCAGGATCGACGCATTTTCGAGAGAAAAAAAGCAGAGAGATCATTTCCAGGATTAAGCCACTGAATGTTGAAGAACGACTACCGCTCGTTTCTTGGCTGTTTCTCAGGAAGTTGCGCATCTGCAGAAGCAAGAGCACGTCAACAAAACGTCAACAAAGATTGATGCAGTAAGCGTCAGAATGGATAAAGGGAAAAGGAAAGTAAACCGTGCAAAAAAAAAGAGGAAAAACTCGTATGATGCAGTATGACCGAGCTACACGCGTGACGTCACCACGCCGGCTGCCACCGCAGCCTCTTTCCCGATTTACACACTGCTTGTTAGCAAAAGCAGTGGGAAGAGGAAGATAATTCTCAGTCACCGTGCGTACTGGTTGGTGCAGGAGGAGTGGAATAACCAGGTACTGTTCCAACTTCCAACCACCAGTACCTCACCTCTGCTCTTGCCCTGGGAACAGGGCATGGCGGAGAGGAAGCTCGATGGGTGAGAGGAGGAGCGACGACCAAGGGAAGCCTGCGCACCAGGTCCTCTTCTTCCTTGGCCGGCCTGAGACGTCAAGAGACGGCGCAAGCTCCGACGATCTCCGGCCGGCCGGCGCTGTTATCTTCCCTCGCAACGACACCGGTACGTACGCACGCTCTCCCGTCCCTTCCCCGACGAATCCGAGCTCTAGATGAGTCGTTCCGCCTCGAATCGATCCATGGCTTGTCGAGCTACCGTAGGATCTGAGCTAGCTGCCCGACCGTGTGAATCCAGAGCTACATGAACGCACGGTACTCAGATCTAAGCTTAGGGAGAGTACCTATAGTAGTACTTAATTAGTGGTAGGGATCATCAACTGGCCGCCGTTTGATTAGCTGCACCGGCTGGCCGGCGTTCATCGGCCGCGCCGCTCGTCGCCCAGGCTGCATCCACATACATAGAACAGAACTGCATTGCTGTTATGCTATTTCTTCCCAGCAGAGTATTTCGTTCTTGTTCATGTATAACGCTCTTTCTTTTCAGGAAAACGCAAGGCAGCAGCTATGGAGTGGCTGTCGGTTCGTGGTCTGAGCCAGGCATTTCCCCGCCTGAGCCAAGCTGATCTTCTGCTCCATCTCTTATTCAGTGTCCGAACGTGACAAGCACCATGGCGGGTAACACACTACACACAACTGACAATTTCGTGTCTCTCGCAATTTAATTTCAGAAAATAGTGAACAGGTAGAAAGAGTATAGTAGGGGATCGATTAAATTGCAAGAGACGCGAAATGTCCCACGCTGTCAACAATGGTCTTGTTTTTTTTTTTTTGGCAAATGTCATACTAGTCATAGGTTTCTGCAACGAAGACAAGGAGTTGTAGTTTTTTGCAAAAGTATCAAGACAATTACAGGTTTCCGAAAGTCACACTTTCTAATTTTTAGTCGTACCACTTGTTAAACACCAATACGTTGCCCTAGATAATGAAAGTTGTAGTTTGTCTGAGAATGCGCCGAAACCTTGCCCAATGCTTAGTTTGTGTTTGATCCCTCAAACTTGTGAACATCCATTGCGGCTTCAAAGCTTCACCTCTCCTTGTTGTGTCTTGCTTGCATATCCCATCTTCGCCTATTCCTCGTTTAAAGCCTTGTAACTACTAGTAGGTCGTTGGGATGATAAATAGTTTGAAGGATTCCAGTTTATTTGTTGAAGAGCTGATTTTCTATGTTCTTTTTCTGGGTTTTATAACGTTCAATCAACAAAACTTTCATACCATTGGAGCAAACAATAAAACTAAGACCATTGGAGCAAGCAACAAAACAAGCTAGTTTTGTTGTATGAAGCGTCAAAGTATAGTTGATTGGAGGGAGCTGAGTACTAAACACATGGTATGATGGGCCGCTTGTTATTTTTAGTTCTGTAATTAATAACTTAACTATTATTCATAACGCATGCAAAACTCATTGATTAGCATCAAAATTGGAATGGAGATCCATGGTTTGCACTATACTTTGCTTGTGTGCAAAACATTCATGCTGTCTCACTAAGACAAAAATATTCTTTGATATTTATTTTCTCTTACATTTGTATGTGGCCCATAGGATGTTTTAGAGTTTCGGTATGAAATTTGAGATTTTCCCTAACTTTTTAAAACTGAATGATAGGTGAACCTTGGTTTATGGACGGTTTGCAACATTCACCTTTTTATATGTCCAAAAAAAGCAAAGAACTAGGACGTCCAGGGGGTGTAGTACTCGCGCACTTTAAACATAGGGTCTTGCACAATTTTCCTACTTCAAAATTTGAACTTACTATTGAAAATTTACATTGAATTCAACAAAAAGAACGATTATACTAATAGTAAGAAAAAATTGACAAAGTGTTAATTAACGCGAAGAAAAAAAAATGTGCGTCTCGAAAAAGTTTTCCAATATTGCGGTCTCTTCTTCCATCGGGAAGAAAAGTCATTCCCCACGCGGGTTCACTCCTCTCCCGCACCTGCCTGCCCGGCGGCAACGGCAAGGGTAGGGTTTACCCACGCCGCCAGCCGCCCAGCCGGGCTCCGCCGCCACTCCTCTCCCCTTCGACCTTTCCGCCGCCTGTACCTCTACCGCTGCTCCTATCCCGCTTCCCGTCGACCCTTCCTCCCCCGCCACCCAAGCCGGTCTCCCCGGTACTCAGAAGGACGCCCGCCGCCGCGGCCACCGCCTAAGCCGAAGTCGACGCAGGACGCCGCCAACCATTCCTATCAACTCCAGGTACTCCCCTTGCCGCGCGCCATTGCCCTTTCCTCCGTTTCGTGATGTGAGCAGGCAGGCCATCTCCCACCCCCTAGATCTGGATACACGTTCTTAGCGCTAGCAAACACGGCAATTGTTAATACTGTTTGTCGAATAAGTAGTAGAGCTGGTTCTTTGTGGTGCGTTGCAACCAACAACAAACCGAAAATGTATAGTCAAGGTTCAGTCCTGTCAGTCTCTGAATTCTGAAACCTTCATTCTTTGTAATTCCTTTTTGCATACTCATTGTAATAACTGGCCGCCTCTTTATAATATGTATCTCAACAATTCTAGCAGCACGGCTATCTGTGACTAGATAAAATAGAAGACCGGTCTGACTTTGCCGCAGTTATCACTCTGAGCAGAGGCGCTGTTGATTCTGTTTGTGATGTGAATAATTAAGAGAAAATTCTTAAAACTTCACTACACCTGAGTGAAAGATGTCAATAAAGTAAACTTGTTTGCAATCTGATAACATTACTCAAAGATTTGTTAGAAAGAAAGCCTCCAGTTCCGGCATACACCTTTAACTCATCTGTTAGCTGATAAGGTTGTCCCGCATGTCGGACTCTGAAGCAAAAAAATGAAGATGGGTGGGCCAATATCAATGGTCAAGTTACTTACAATTATTGGTATCTGTTGATATCTTCCAAAGGCTATAGAAAGCTCATCATATTTGTTGTTTGGTGAAAAAGGTGTGATGAAATGAACTGTTGCTACAAGTTTTTGCACCAACTGTAGCTTTGCAAAAGTTGCTCAATAGTAAATATAGTTTGGCGTGACACTTGTTGGCCAAAAAAAAGTGGATAATCAGGGTATAATCAATGACGAATATGACGTCGGTTGTGGGGCTATTTATGTTTGGATATAGTTGTGGGCCTGTGTTCATCTAAAATATATTCTGATTTGTACTGCTAATCCATGTCTAGGTTTATCACATGGCACCAGAACGGGGGACCCGAAGTGTCCGAGATGCAGTGACGTGGGTGTGTAAAGCTTCAGGCCACCCGAATCCACCCAAGCAGGGTTTACTTTTTGATATCCCAACAATTAAGTGTGGCTGTGGGTGCGGTGAAGAGGTCTGTACATTGTTTTTGTAAACTGTTATTTTCTGTGTTTCGTTGACAAATTAAGTCGTTATTGTGTAACAGTTTGAAGGGAATTTTGATTTTTGTATCGGTGACATCGGGATGAATGGTCATGAAGTACTAGGAAAACCAATGAACCAAAAATTGGGAGGTAAGTGTTTGTACCAATATTTATGTTTTCTTGAGTTGATCTTTTGTAATGAATGTGTCCTATGCATACCAAGGAAAAAGATAAAGGACCCAACAAAATTAGTGCTCACATGTCATTAGTGCTGCCTTAGCCCCGGCCAGTCCTGAGTTCTGTCCATTGCAACAGGTTTTGATGTTTAATGCAGTGTGTTGTTGCTCGTGCTCTGTTTAGATAATCAAATAGATTGCAGAATGCATGCATTTTCCAGTAGCTTGAGAATATGTAGTCACTAGCTTGATTATACTAGTAAGTATACTAGGGTACAGAGAATTGCAAGGATTATGACGAGGATTTGGATTGGATGCCATCTCGTAGGGGGAATCTCTTTTCTCTCTCATCTCTCCTGTTGCAAGGATTTTCGTTCCTTCACTTTGTTGGGTTAGGGATTCTTCCTTCTTAGTTGTTCCTTCATGCTTGTTCTTCTTTCTTCGCTCCTCTTTGTTGTTCCTCTCGATCTCTTTGATTCAGGGGTCCTCAACTTTGAATTGGTGAATCCAAACATGGATGCTCTTTGTCTTCGCTCAAATTGTCAAATATGTCCCAAATCCTTCCCTCGTTTTCTTTGTCAGCGTGGGATTGCATTGCTCCAGCCTCCAGGTTTCCGCCCCTGCTGCGAGATACTACTGTTGCCTAGCTACGGCGGCAGGCCAACCTGACGGGCACGCTCGTGGGTGGGAAATTTCACCTGAAGCATAGGTCGGGGCGGACACGGAATCGATCACCTCAAACCCGACCCATTGCCATCCCTAGTGTTCACACTTTCACTTTTGCGTGCTTTTGACTAGAATGTACTTAAGTCTTTAACATAAACTGGCATCTTTTATGCCTTTTAGTGTGCCGTCCATGAACCATTCATTGTCCTAAAGGTTAAAGTTGACAACCATTTGTATCCTTTATTTTTCAAAATCGTTTTTATTGAGGAATTATAGTAGTTGACATTGTGAATCTTATTTTATACTCCCTATAGCATTTTTTATTACTTTGCATATAGCGCTACTTATGGCTAGTGGAGGTTTGTTTCACATGCAAGTTAACCAGGATTTGTTAACCACACAAAGGTCTCTATATTCTCACTTAACAGTAGACCACATCCCTACAAAATTGTTCCCCCATAATCATGTCTAACATTTCATTGTCCTAATAGGTTAAAGTTGGCCAATGAAGGGGCAGAATGCATATCATCTCATTTATCAATTATGATGTATCAAGTATGACTGCATTCGATAAAAATTAATATGCATCTCTTTTTCTTGGATCTGCTGAGAGATAATTTTTAGTGTGGAGTCCTTATCGAAGCCCATGACATGGAGTTCTTAGGCTGCTTGCACAGGAAATATTGATGAACTACATGCGTACACCCTGCTTGAGCTGTATGCTATTGCAATTAATTCCTTCACTCGTTTTTATCAACTAAAAGTTTTCATTATCCATAAGTTTTCACCTCAAGGAATCTGTAGTCACTAGTTTGTGTTAACAGAAATTTTTGCTGTCATTTAACTAAGATTCTCTTAGGAGACAATTTAGTTCCTTGTGACTTCTTAGGATCCTTTCTTTGCCTGGACTTGAACTGCAGCTGTAGTCAAGAGTAAATGCTGTGATTTCCGTCCTTGTAGAGGAAATAGCCGCGAATGTATTTTTTGAATAGCACTTAGGCTTACCTTGTCTACAGCAAGGGTAAAGTACTTGAGCACCTACTCACTGCTGCAGATTCAACTTTTTGTGCATATCTCTTGTAGGGCATTAAAGCGTCCTTGCTGTCATAAATAGATCCCTTCTTTGGCACAATAAGGTCCAAGGCTTTCTCAACAATTTATTCATCAGAATCGTTTTACTAACCTCGTAATAATATCATTGCAATAATAGACTAGTTTTCGTGTGTGTAGAGTTTCTGAGGTAAAACTCTTATTTTATTTTGCAGGACACTGTGTGGCTTTTGCTTATGCAAAAGTAGAGATCTCAAGGAGAATTAAAGCAATTGTCCAAAATAGAGATCCGAGCACAATTCCAGTAATGAAAGCCATGGATCTTGTAGAAAAGTACGAAAAACTAATTGGAAAAGACACAAGTTCAGGCATAAGAAAAGTGGTGCATATGGGTCGAATCCTCAAGGAGCAAGGAATATTGTCCAGGGTAACTTTTAATCTTTACCGTTGTCTGTTTATCTCCATTCAATGTGTAATTTTGTATTTAATGTATTAATGTTGTTCTATGTTTTGGCAGGATTTAAAGACTATCTATAAAGTTTCAGATGTATCAACGATCAAGAGAAATGATCCTGAATCAATTGCTTTTGAGTTGGCGAATGGAAATCCTTTGCATGCAGGATTTCTTACTGGGAGAAAACTTTGTGGATTAAAGTATTGCCAGTCATACAGACCACCATGGAAAGCTAAGTTCTTTCAGATGAAGAAAAAAGTCAGCGGGCATGCTGTTGTATTGGTTGGTGCAGGTAGAAGGCAAGGAAACTGGTACTATTTCTTCTTAAATTCGTGGAAACGCTTCTGCATACGACGTACTTCCGGTGGCAAAGTATTACGGTTTGGAATTGGCAAGATAAGGGCTGACCGTTTATCAAGGAATGTTGTTCGTTTGTCCAGATTTAAAGAGCAAGGTAATTAATTATGACTGCTTTTGCAAAATAGTAAAATGGATGAAATGTTAACAATTCTCAATTATTTGATTGTAGGAGGCATAAGAAGTTTGGAGCATCAGAATGGAACCGAAGTTTCTGACCGTAACCTTCGACTATTGAAGTCACTGAATTAGAGCATGTGAGTTAGTTTGTCAAACCAATTTGCTGTCATTACTGTAGGCTATCTGGATTTATATGAATTGATTGCTTAAAACACTTACCTTAAGATTTATATATATTCATGGTAGCAGATATGGACTGTTGTATATACATGGTAGCAGTTATTATATGTATACAATCACACTAAACTCTTACCTTACTTTGGAGCAAATTATCAGATGCACTACCTCTAGACATTTTTTTGTTGATGTTTAGAGAACTGGGTTTAACTTCCAGTATCAACAAAGGGGGGAAAAAGATATGGATTGTTGTAGTACAAAAATGTGCTCAAGTCATTTGTAAACCTATAAAATCTGGGTCATAAATGGTACCAGTTCACATTCGTATATCAGATGCATAAAGTCTCCTGGTTTTTGACTCGGTACATTACATTCTCTATCCTTTGCTCTACGCCACACAATTTGTACTTCTTGCTTCGAAATAAGTTCAGCACTTTTGTATGGAACAAGTCCATAGTACTGAATCTGTCTTTGATTGCACAGCAACAACTTACTATCTGGGACTCGTCTACACGAAAGTAATTTGCAGGCACAGGCTTGTACTCATCCTTTTCTTTTTCTTCCAGATAGAGGGCCTTTTGAATATTTCTCCAAGAATGCAACCAGAAGATAGATCACTGTCATGATCTTGCTGGAAGAAATTAATATTTTCATGCCTCAAATTTCAATATCATAAAGAAAAGGTACTTGAGAACCAATGGGGAAATGTCTGAAGCTTGTAAAGATGATTGTGGATTTAGCTTCCTAAGATTCTCAAGTTAATAATGCTTGATTTCATCTAGCATTACCATATTGACAAATGTTCAATGATTATAGGCACATTTCACTCTGCTTTATTCGAATGTCTTTAAGATAATGTGGTTTTGACAGCAAGAATTCCACGGGTCGTGAACAGGAATCTGTTCCTAGATTGGATCACTGCGTAGTATTCTTGGAGCCCCTATGGGCTTATTGTTTTTTGTAACTCATACAGGTCCCATCGGCGGTTTCCCATATCTGAGCAACAGACGTCTCAAAATAATAAAGCAGGGAACTGTATTTACTGAGCTCCAAACCTTCTGCGTTGTTTTTTCTTTACTCTACCTGCATTGCTTGCCGAGTACTCAGGATTATGCTCATGAACCAGGCCAATTGTGACGTATGCCGAGTAGCAGTATACGGTCCGGATGCATTATCATTGCCTTGCTTGTTCCTCCAGGTGAGTGATGGACCACCTTTCAGATTGCTCCTCACGTTAGTTGCAGACAGATCACTTGTGTTTTTGTTTGTTTAATTTTCTTCCTTTCCTAATAGCAGTGGTCTGTTGAGTCGTGCATCCACAACTTCACTACCACACGCGTATTCGAGATCTTAAACGTGCCTGAATCCTAATCTTTCACGACTGTGCAGACAGCAGAATGATAATGCAATAACATAAGTAATCATGGACGTCCGGTTGAAGCTTCTATTTGACAGCCGCAACGCGTACGGTGACATGATTCGTCTTTCGATTCCCAATGATTTCTCTACTTTTTTTTCTTTTATTCACTTTCTATGACTATTTTTGTTTCTAGCATGGCCAATTGAGAAAATGTGGAGGAAAATAGTGGAAATGGCCAGTACACAACTTTCCTTGTCCACACACCACATGTATCAAACTTATGAACAAAGTTAATTTTCGAACATTTGATTAAACCTATGAACAAACTTCTGTTCACCCCAAGGTTTGAACTGCGAGGCAAGCGCTCCCGACCCCCGCTTTGCTGCCCCACGCACGTGGAATTTTGATCATACTCTGCGCGTCGGTCCCACGCCCATTTGAACTGCCACACAAGCGCTCCCGACCTATGCGCGGACGCGCACGCGACAAGAAGGAATGAAAGGAATTTCAACCATTGCCTCCTGCCCAAAGCTTTTCTTTAAGCTCGAGGCACCTCACCCCCCTTTTCCTTATTAAATCCTCCTCATCAAATATCCAAAATCCTCCTCGCCCTAACCTTGCCGGCTTATTAAATATCACCATCTATGGTAACGAAGAAGCTTGATTTCACTCATCCAATATCTAGGAATTTTTTTTAGAAAAAAAAAGAGATACAAAGGGGGTGAAATTTAGCTTGATGAGAACATACAAATGATAGAGCTAGTATATCATCCACATATTTTGCCCAATATCATCACAAAGTAGTAAACAAAATTACAAGAGTTAAACGATGAATCAATCACATGGACATAGGTTAGAACATGACCCATAATAGCCTATGATTTATCCTATCAAGTAATCCCAACTTAGACACATATACATCAGATTAGCTCATACTCATCAGTTGCGTAATCCATATCAGTATCGTAATCATCACTCTCCATGTTCTTATCAAAATCTCCGCTCTCGGGGTACATGCAATCCTCTTCTAGTCTTCCAACCCTCTCGGCCACATGACTGCTATCGCTAATAATACTTTCGTTGGTGTAGTACTGCGGCATCAGCAAAGGATCAAAATCCTCATCATAGGGGTCTTTCTCACAAACCATGTTCTCAAAGTCCTCCTCGCGTCCATTGAAGTTCTCTCCAGATGGATGTACAATCCTAATCCCCAAATAGTCACAGTATAAGCAACGGACTCGCTCTGTCATCCAAGGTACAAAATTAAGACAAATCCAAGGTAAAATGTTGTATAACCTATTAGAATTACAATAGCAAGGTTTTCTAAGATGTTCAACTTTCAGCCACAATTAGAGGCATGAACACAAACATAAAACTGTCATCTTGTGATCAGGAACTAGTTATTCACGATAGTATAACCACAGTTGACGTTGCACTAATGATATCAATGTAATTTCTTGAATTGTTTTATGTGATCTAATAAAGAAAAACAATTTTTATTTCGGTTGGGAGGGGGGGGGGGGGACA
>LAPY01000059.1:307664-321553 GCA_000970635.1 Eragrostis tef
CCTAGCCTCCGAGAAGCTCGAGTTTACCTTCCGGCCTCCGGAGGTGGTGCAGCTCGCGGGAAGCCTCGCGGCCGGCACGGTCGCTAGGCCCGACGTCGCGGCCGACCTTCTCGTCCGTTTGCCCAAGGTACACGCTCTGCTGCCAATGCTGTTGCTCACTTGACTTTGAGAATTGGTTGGATATTGGGCTCAGTCGAGAAGAAGTAGTTCATGTGCATGTGCCTAGGAAAGGTGTCTGCTTCGTTGTAAAATCAAAATGAGATTCTCTAGACAGCTTAGTTGTGGCAATGTGGTTCATTGCACACGTTGTTCAGTATGAAGCTGGGAATTTTGGGTAGCTCATATCTGGCTCAAGATAACCTTTATTTGTATTTGTTTTGGGCTGGCACTTCCCGCATAACAAAGCTCAGGTGTTGTGATACTTATGATCAAATATAGATTTTATATACTGAATTTGAATTGTTGTGAGGAAGCATGGAATTTTTTTATGTTGTTTTAGTTATCATCAATTTTCCTCTTTCAAAGACATTTCACTAATTCTGATTGGCAGAATTGCATAGAGGCTGCTTAGGTATGCTAGATTGTCCAATCATGTCTGTAATTTTTTTTTCTTTTGACATGATTAAACCTTCATCAAGGGCTGACTATAATAAGGTTGTCAATCTCATGAACTGACTTTATAAATGTCATGACATCCACACGGAATATCTGCTTATTGATTTTGTTGATGTTGCATGATCAGAACTAGTTACTGCATTTGTGAGCTAATGCACCTTTGCGGACTTAATCAAAGTATTTACGTACTACTCTGGTTTCATGTTATCATGTTAGTGATCATGGAACATTTGGTCATTTATTTTGTACTCTTTGATATAGGAATGCTTCCACGAGAAAGATTTCCTAAATCATCGATACCATGCAAAGAGGTGTCTTTACCTCTGTATCATTGAAAAGAAGTTGAGGTCATCTAAAAAGATCCACAAAGTTTCATGGTCTACCTTGCAAGATGAGGCACGAAAGCCTGTCCTTCATGTATATCCAGGTTCTTCTTTTCTTCACCTTAATATGCACTTGAAGTCAATGCTCATGTCTGTAAGTGGCTATTTTGTCTTGTCATTGTATTTTACTTATTCTTCAAAACTGCATTGATGCAGCAAAAGAAATTGCAGAGCTTCCTGGGTTCTGTGTCAGAATAATCCCAACTGCTACTTCTTTGTTCACTGTTTCAAAGCTGAACTTATCAACAAGAAACAATGTCCGTGCATATACAAAAGGTACTTGGTTTAGATGTATTCGACATCATTGTGATCTCAATTTGGGCGCTTCTCCATTGAAACTAGTACCATGTAGCATAGTGTTGGCCTTCTGTATAGGAATATATACCTTTTTCCTTGTAACTTTGCTGATTGGATTTATATTTCAGATGGCATAAATGTACCCACGCCAAAGTACAATAGTAGCATATTGGAGGATATGTTTTTGGAGGAAAATGCAGAATTTATCAGCAGCACCTTTGCAGATTGGAAAGCCTTGCAAGAAGCATCAATTTTACTAAAAGTATGCAGTTTATCCTAGACACTTGTTCATTTATATACTTATCAAAAGTAAGGATTCGAGTTTCCACCCTATTAGAATGGTAGATTTTTGTTCACTTGTTAATTGATGTTGAGCAGTGTTCTTGAAATGATCAGTAGCACCTAAAACAAACATCTATTTTTTTCAGCAGGTCTGTTGTATTATGCATTCTTTTCCACTTGGAGGTAATATAATATTTATGTTCAAATGCAGGTTTGGGCGCGCCAAAGAACTTCGATATATGCACATGACTGCCTCAATGGATATTTAATATCAGCCATCCTTGCGTTTCTTACTATAGACTCTGGAGGAAGCATAATTAATAGATCAATGACCAGAAGACAAATTTTCCGTGTCTTTATGAATTTTTTGGGTACATCCAAGCAACAGAAAGTTGATTTCTAGGAACATTTTACCAATGTTTACTATATTGAAGCATATCGTTATTTTTGTAGCGAATTTGAAGGGATGGGCCAAGGGTTTGGTGATTCAGCCAATAAAGAAACGTACGGTCACAAAAGAGGTTTGTCAACCTACCACAAAATATCAATAGATGGAAAATACCATAAATATACTAGCATCCATACTAGTTTATGTAGAGTAGATGGCATGCTATCATGTGTTCCGTACAAAATCATAAGTTCTCCAGATATGTCATTTGACTTTGTGTAAACATGCTAATGTAGTATGACAAATTTACATGCCATACTTAATTTTTTTAGTTGGCCTTATATACATCAGGGATTCTGGTTAAGTAATGAGAATATCTAGGAGATTTTACGGTTGCACATGATGAGTTACATTGGATGCAGCATTTGCAGAAAATGCAATTTATTTATGCCAGTAATTTCAATAATTATTCTCATATTTATGACATGATATACTGATCAAGTGAAATATTCAGGACATTGCTAATTTCCTGAAAATATTTGATGTTTCCATATGCGATGTATCTGGGCATGCTAATCTGGCATTTCGGATGACTAAGTCAGCCTTTTCAGAGGTACTCTATAGCCACCACATCTTTCTTGGCTCAGCTTTCCTGTCTCTTTTGATTAGCTTCTCGTGTATATTCAAATGCACATCATTTTATTGTCATCCAACAGACCCTGATAGATTTTAGTTTAGTGGTTCTATTCTCTGTTCATAATAATGCTTCCCACACTTGTAACCAATGACGCATTTTTGTTTTTCTTAATTTTTTAGCTTCAAGACGAGGCATCTTGCACGCTTCATTGCCTAGATAAATGCAGAGATGGTGGATTTGAAGAGGTTTTTATGACCAAGGTTGATGTTTGTGCCAAGTTCGATTCATGTTTGAGGTATGTCTAATTGTGATGTTCATTGCCGGTGCATATTGTATCATGCACTTTTATTGGAGCCACGTGTGCATGTTGAGTGTGAGGCTCTATTTACACCGAGCACACTGGTGTTGTTGTACTGTTGTGTATCATTTTCGTATATCCATAGAAAACCACGTAGTTCACAAAGGTTGAAAATTAACATTCCCGACCCATAACAAGTAGGGTCAGGAGACCCTCTTTGGATATTAATATTTTCTTCAAAGAGAAATATCCACATTGTTGTCATAACTTTGGAGGTTCTGTAAGCTAGTTTTCTGTTTCTAGTATGACTCCAATATTGTTTACTTTTCTATAATCTTTATTGTGAAGTTTTATAGGTAAACCTGTCCCACTAAAGCTAACTGAATAATTTCTCACCATACTACTTTCTATCAGGATAAACTTGAAAGGAAATTCTAAGGTTACTTCATTAGGCTTTTGTGTGGATGATGAATCATGGAGAATACTTGAAAAGGATGTTCAGTCCTTGCTACAACAAGGACTTACAGATAGAATAAAGATGATCCGAGTCCTGTGGAGAAGCACACCTTCTGAATGGAATATTATGGATGTATGTAACATTTGGTATTAGTAAATTGATTACTTTTTTCGTTGCAATCAGTATGATGACAAGTGCACCTTTATAGGGTTTTTCAGAGTTTGGTAGCAGTCCGCTGCTTGTTGGCGTAATGATTAGCTCACTGGAGAAGAGTTTTCGTCTTGTTGACATTGGTCCAAACCCTGAGAATCGTGATGAGGTATTTTTTTCTTCTAGAAACAGCGATGAGCTGCAATTATTGTGACCTAACAGACTAATATGCATTGCTCTTGTAAATATGAAGGCCGCAAAATTTAGGAAATTTTGGGGAGAGAAAGCTGAACTTAGGAGATTTAAGGATGGAAACATTGCTGAAAGCACTGGTAGCTGTTGCACTTTAAATTCAGTTGCCTGTAAAGTGCATTTATAAAGTTAGGAAAACACTTAATTGCATTTCAAAACTGCAGTCTGGGAATCGGAACCTTGGGAGAAGCACACGATCATCAAAAGAATCGCCGATTATGTGCTTATGAAGCATTTATCATTGGAGAATGAAGATTTGACTCATGTTGTTGATCAACTGGACTTCTGCCTCCTAGTCAATGGCAAAGGTAGCTTCAGTTATTCTACATTGTGCTTTACAGCTTATTTATCCTTGGGTTAGGCTTAAACCTAATCCGAATTCTGCAGATCCAGTTTCATCTTCTGGAGCTTTGCTAGAAGCTTTTGATACATTGGCTAAGAAGCTGCGTGTATTGGATGATATTCCTCTTAAAATATCTACAGTGCAACCGCTAGACTCAGGTTTGTCATAATCTTTCTTAATTTTTTTTTGCATGTTTTTTGTTTTGTTTTCAGTCTTGTTGCATTTAACATTTCCTTCCACATTTTCTTATACCAGCTTTTAGGCACACTTCTGTGTTCCCTCCTGAACCTCATCCCTTGGCATATGGAAAGAATTCTCAGAGGCTGCCAAAACTTGCAAAAACTTGCATTCCATCTTTGGAAGTTATGATCCAGGTAATTTATCTTTTCTAGTGTATTCCCTCCGTTTCAAAATATGGACAGTTCTGGGTTTGGGCACGGTAACTAAGAAGAGGTGGAAAAGGTGATGGGCACAGGAAACGATGAGAAGTGAAATAGGAGAGAGATAAAGATAGGTACATGAAACGATCAGCCTGTTCGGCAGGCTGCTTTGGGAAGTGGGAATGAGGAGAGAGATGCACTGAGAAGTGAGAAATGGCTATATCTTGGCAAAAATTTTGAATGCCAGGAATGTCTATATTTTGAAATGGAGGGAGTACTATCACAGTCCAATAATATTAGTCTTTCCTAGTTTCGGTTATATGCTCAAGGGCTCAAAAACTTACATGTGATGATTTGTTCCTGATAGTTAGATAGGATTCATCGTGGGTTTGCTTTTTCACAAATTTCTTCATTTTTCCACTTTGTTTCAATGACAGCTGGAGGGATCTGGTAACTGTTTTTTTCTTCTAGAAACAGCGATGAGCTGCAATTATTGTGACCTAACAGACTAATATGCATTGCTCTTGTAAATATGAAGGCCGCAAAATTTAGGAAATTTTGGGGAGAGAAAGCTGAACTTAGGAGATTTAAGGATGGAAACATTGCTGAAAGCACTGGTAGCTGTTGCACTTTAAATTCAGTTGCCTGTAAAGTGCATTTATAAAGTTAGGAAAACACTTAATTGCATTTCAAAACTGCAGTCTGGGAATTGGAACCTTGGGAGAAGCACACAATCATCAAAAGAATCGCTGATTATGTGCTTATGAAGCATTTATCATTGGAGAATGAAGATTTGACTCATGTTGTTGATCAACTGGACTTCTGCCTCCTAGTCAATGGCAAAGGTAGCTTCAGTTATTCTACATTGTGCTTTACAGCTTATTTATCCTTGGGTTAGGCTTAAACCTAATCCGAATTCTGCAGATCCAGTTTCATCTTCTGGAGCTTTGCTAGAAGCTTTTGATACATTGGCTAAGAAGCTGCGTGTATTGGATGATATTCCTCTTAAAATATCTACAGTGCAACCGCTAGACTCAGGTTTGTCATAATCTTTCTTAATTTTTTTTTGCATGTTTTTTGTTTTGTTTTCAGTCTTGTTGCATTTAACATTTCCTTCCACATTTTCTTATACCAGCTTTTAGGCACACTTCTGTGTTCCCTCCTGAACCTCATCCCTTGGCATATGGAAAGAATTCTCAGAGACTGCCGAATGTTGCAAAAACTTGCATTCCATCTTTGGAAGTTATGATCCAGGTAATTTATCTTTTCTAGTGTATTCCCTCAGTTTCAAAATATGGACAGTTCTGGGTTTGGGCACGGTAACTAAGAAGAGGTGGAAAAGGTGATGGGCACAGGAAACGATGAGAAGTGAAATAGGAGAGAGATAAAGATAGGTACATGAAACGATCAGCCTGTTCGGCAGGCTGCTTTGGGAAGTGGGAATGAGGAGAGAGATGCACTGAGAAGTGAGAAATGGCTATATCTTGGCAAAAATTTTGAATGCCAGGAATGTCTATATTTTGAAATGGAGGGAGTACTATCACAGTCCAATAATATTAGTCTTTCCTAGTTTCGGTTATATGCTCAAGGGCTCAAAAACTTACATGTGATGATTTGTTCCTGATAGTTAGATAGGATTCATCGTGGGTTTGCTTTTTCACAAATTTCTTCATTTTTCCACTTTGTTTCAATGACAGCTGGAGGGATCTGGTAACTGGCCCTTGGATCCTGTGGCCATGGAGAAGACAAAGTCTGCATTTCTTTTAAAAATTGGTGAAAGGTATTTGAGAGCATTTTGGTGGTGAGGAATGTTATTTTAACTGTTGATTGGCTCAATCTAGTTTTATTGCAGCCTGGAGGATCGTGGAATGTATGTTTCACCCAGTGAAGATGAGGTGAATATCCTTGCATCTGGATATTCTTTCTTGATCAAAATTTTTCATGAAAGAGGCTTGCTGTTAGAAAAGAGAGGTTAGATTCTTCTATATATTCAAGTAATTCTCGCATTTGCTAATTAGATAATGTAGAATGATCACAAAATTGCTTGATTTTATTTCATCATCCCACAGCTGGAGATGGTAGCACACAAATTGCTCCATCAGAAGACAAGGTACTCTTTATGCGAAGTCAACATTCGAGTATGGTCAATGGTCTGCATGGCCGTTACCAGATGTATGGGCCGGTGGTCAGGTAACTGTCAAGATTCTGAAGTTGCTATTTAAACACCGCACACCTTGAAGACTTAATCCGGCTTGTTATATTCTTTCTGTTTCAAAGGCTAGCCAAAAGATGGATTTCGGCACATATGTTTTCTTCATTTATCTCAGAGGAGGCTGTTGAGTTGGTAGTTGCCTATCTCTTTTTGAAGCCGTTCCCGTTCCAGGTCCCTTCCTCACGTGTTGTTGGGTTTCTTAGGTACCCCTCTGGATCCTTTATTTACTATCTGTATTAACATTCGTTTTATCAGTCTTATTCTTTTTGTCATGTACAAACTGACAGACGCCAGCAAACCTATCAGCTTTCTTATTTTCTAGAGTTAACTATCATGCATAGTTTAGAATTAAAAGATCATCCAGACAGCAGCAGCTAGGGTAAGGCAGCAATATTGGATAGACATGGTCAGTTGGGCACATGGAGGGGACATGCACAGTAGTGGACTAGAAAAGGTACTTTTGGGGTCATAGTGCAAAAGAAATTATTGTCTTCCTACATGGGCGTGCCAATGAGGCCCCTTCCAGCCACACCTTGATTCTACCACTGAAGACCATTGGATGTACAATAGCTGGAGTCCAATCTGGGAGGATCTGGCCAGGAAAAAGGGGAAACTAGGAATGTTATTGCTCATATGAACTAAGGAATGGGTAATAAAGGTGCCATGTAGCGTAACGTTAACTGGTTAAGCAATAAGTTATCAGTTCTCTTCCTAATAATACTGTTTCATCCTTATTGATGTTCTAACTTCCCCTTTTGACACCCCATGCTCACACCGTGCCATCTGGCCTATTTCACAAGTCGGCTATACGTTTTACCAATCTAAGAAGCTATAAATGACAAAAGTCCTCTGACCAAAATACCAACAAAATGACAGGTTCTTGAGGCTGTTCTCCAGTTTTGACTGGACCTTTTCGCCAATGGTTATCGACATAAATAATGACTTCAACCTGAAAGATGAGAAGGAGATCAACGTTAGTTCTTTCTTCTCTTTTGGTATTTTTGGATATGCTTGGTAGCTCTTACCTACTGATGGTTACAACTACAGGAAAACTTTATGCTGAGCAGAAAATCTTATGAGCAAAATCCTCATGATATAGAGTGTGCAATGTTTCTTGCCACATCATATGATAAAGCATCTGAAGCATGGACAAAACATTCGCCAAGCAAGTCGGTAGGTGCTTTTACCTTTTTGTGCGACCTAAAAGATGATTACCGCTGACAGCAAGTTTGTATTAATGATAAGTTTTGGGAAGTAAAAATGTTGAAAAGTGTACGTTCTGTCTTGCAAAATGTTTGTCAACATTGTGACCAGGAACAGCATATATGTTTAGCCTAAACGGATGGCTACTGTAGTTAAGCTTTTATGTCAATATATTGTTTCAGATGGAGTTAAGCTTTTATATCTTCCTGTTGTTTGTAAATGTAGGTTCTTAAACGGATGGCTACTTATGCTAAAAGCAGTGCAGAACTTTTGACAAATCTCATACTAAATGGTCAATCGGGGCAATACACATGGGAGGTAATTTTATCGTTCATCACTTCATTGGTTATATCTCTTCATGTTTCTTGTTCCCTCCCTCACTATGAATTTCTTTTTCTACAGTGCCTGTTCCAGACGCCTATGAGCAATTATGATGCTGTTGTTCTCCTCCATCAAGAGAAACTTTGCCATCCTCACCATGTACTTTTCCCTGCCGAGACTCCAAATGGTCAGTTTAACTGTTTGTAATGCACTTGAATATTTTTTTTCTGACAAGAACTTGGTTGTTCTTTCAATACAATATCCTTTCTTCCCTCTTGTTTGTTCTAATGCCAACTTTTGTAACAACCTTACAGGTAAGTTGGTGATTTGGGGCAAACCAAGTAAAGATTTCCACCCCTACATGCCACTCAGTAAAGGGGCTGTGACAAGCTTGCATGATGCAAGAGAGAAACTTTTGGTAAATTTTGACCCAACCACATACTTTCTGCGAGACTTGAAGGTAACATTGATGATCTTGACTTGTTAATACGTGCTTCCATTCAGAAAATAATTAACATCTAATTACAGTGCACATTTCCGAACACCTTCAAGCTGTGGTATGGCTCAGTTGGAGGAGATGCAGTTGGTCTTACGTGGGAGAACCCAAAGGTACTAAGTCTAGTAATTCAGGGGCGCCCAAGGCCGCTCCGTTAAGTCCAATAGCTTGGGCCGTTGAACATCAGTACATTTCTTGTCTTTCAGAGAGAAAGAGAGGCCATTAACCCTAGGCGGGCATATTATGTACATCATATGCTAGACGTTAATTAATGTTAACCAATTTTTACATGACACAGAAGCGTGGCAGAGAGGATGCTGACGAGACCATGCTGGAGCCGATGTCTATCCTTAAGGAGGTCGGAGACGTTGGTAAGGGCTTGGTTAGGGGTGTGTATCTCCTGAAAGCACCAAAGCTGCAGTAAACTACAAAGTGAAGGACTGAAAGTGGTCTCAGTACACAGCTACACTAAGATAATGCATCAAGAACTGAAGATCTCACCAAAGCTTGTGCCTGAATATCTGAAGATCTCACCAAAGCTTCTACATGAATATCTGAAGATCTCACCAAAGCTGCTGATGGCGCAAGAGAAAGCCTTGTATTGTTTGTGCAATAGCCCAACTTAAACTGTTTCCTTCCACTGGCAAGAAAAATTGAGCATGCCGGGAACATGTTACTTTAGCAATATAATCCTGAGGATGTCATCTATTTAGCAATGTAATCCTGAGGATGTCATCTTTAGATTCCATCTGGGAAAAAAAATTAAGGATGTAAAGTCTGTACCAAATTTTGATTCTGATTAGTATATAGCTTAGTTATGCTACTTGATTGTCCCAATTTTTTATTGGCACAATTTGCAAGGGAAATGTGAATATGATGTGCCGAATTGTCTGTGGTTTCTGACCGAATCAACTATGAACAGGTACTGTAATAGAATCAGTGCATGTCCCAGTAATTTTCCGGGATGAGATTTTGGCATGCGAACCCTTTTCCCGAATATAAGGACTAGCAGCATATGAATAATTTTCTGTTCGTTTTGTTTGGAAAAGAGAGATAAGGACTAAAGATTGTGTCAACCTTGGATGGTCTCCAGGCTCCAGTAGCTATTCTTTTAAATGATTTGGATTTTATGATAGTTATTATTGTAAGAAACAGCTTGCTAAGTATATTTTCTAGCTCGGTTTGAAGAAAGAGCCTGCGTTGCAAGAGTAGAGGTTGACACAATCTTTACTCTTCCCGTATATTTGGGTAGCGGAACACACCTCCCTCATATATACGGTGCTGCATGTTTAAAACTCAGTTTGATAAAAAAAAAATAGAAGAAATTGATGCTTTCGTTGAGAGTCGAACTCAAGACCTCCCGCTTACTAAACGGGTGCCCTAACCAACTGAGCTACGAAAGCAACTTATACCAATTTTCCCTAAAGTTAATATATAAAAGAAATAACCAAGTGACCGAACATATCATCCCATAATTAACATGCTGGTATATACGAGCAAATCTGCCACTCGCGAGCGGGACGTATACAAGGTACATGTGAGGAAATACACACACACCAGGTTCCTCCGTTATTGAACAAGCATATCTACGTATGCAGGAGAGCCAAACATCACACGAACGGGCCCACCTCTCAGTCACACGTAGAAACCACGCTGGCAAATCAAGACGCGTACAGGTATATATGTATACGTGGAATTCATGGGCCACGTTGGATGGGATCAGCCGAAGAGGTGGTGCTTCTTCTCCCCGCCGGCCTCCTCTGCTTCCTTGTGGTCCTTCTTCTTCTCGTGGTGCTCGTGGAAGGCGAAGCCGCCGGAGCCCACGGCCGCCGCCGCCGCGATCTCCTCCTCGATCTTGTGCTTGTGCGCGTGCTCCGGGTCCTTCTTCGCCTCGTGCTTCTCGTACTACCACAAATATATGCATCAATCAGTAAGTTTTTTTCATGTTCAAATTATTTAATTCACTGCACATGCTCGGAAAAAAAGCATGGCTTAATTAGTGCTTACGAGTGCGAAGGCGCCGGCGGCGATGGCCCCGGCCTCGCCGAGATGCTGCTTGTGCTTGTGCTCCTTCTCCTCCTTCTTGTACGTGTCGTACTCGCCCTCGCCGGTGGACACCACCTCCGTCACCGTGGTCTCCGAGTACTCGGTCACGCCGGTGCCGTACTCGCCGCCGGCGGCCGCCTGCTCATCCTCGTCCTTCTTGTGGTGGAAGAAGTGGTGGTGCTTCTCTTCCGCCATGGGAATGGATCGGAGGACCTAGCTGCTAGCACTTCTCTCGAGGGCTAAGACTGACAGTTGGATGACTAGTGGTTTAGTTGCCTGAGTGTTGGAGGAGCCTCGACACGACGCCGTGTTATATAGGCGGAGAAATGGGCGGTGCAAAGGACGGTGTGATTAACACACCGATGTTGATATTTGCGGGGAATAATTGCTCTGTGCAGATTAGTCAAAAATGCAGATGGATTTCTTCAAGGAATTAATAGATGGATGTTGGGAGTTGCCACATCGCACAACAAAGTCCGCAAAACTATACATCTGAGAAGGCATACCTCAAACAATTTGTTCCATTTCGTCAGTGATGTTATGTTATCTTTGAGTTTGCAAAATTAATTGTTAACGATATATGATCTGACTTCGAAATTTGACCAGGTAAATTATAAAGTAGCTAATAGTTGTTTCGTTTAAGAACATTCCATCACTTCCCACGAAAAATGAAGATAATCAACTACGCGCAACATTTGTGGATAGTAATTCATATCCGCGTTAAGCAGGGGCTAAATTGGCAATCAGTTGATAATAACCTGGCACCACGGGTGACGGGTCTACATGCCGGCTGCCCAGGGCACCCAAGTGGCGTGGGGCCCGTGACAGTTAGTGGACGGCAGGACCCACTACCGACTTCTTGAGCTAACGATTGGCTAACCTCTAATCAACCAATGGAAGCATGAGCTACACTGTCGGCAGACGGATAATGTTTAGAATATTCCGAGATCAGGAGTCGAAAGCAGAAAATATCAAGCCCAGTACCGTAGCCGTTTGCCACGAACAAGATTACAAGAGCCATTTCCTACAAGCTTGATGGTTGATTATTTTGCATAGTGTTTCCTCCGTCCTAAAATGTATGTCCTTCTGAATATATATACTCTATGAATCTAGACAAGCACATGTCTAAGTTCATAGAAGATTTTATGAACTTGGAGACTCAGAAATATCGTCAGAATGACAAGTAAACTAGAGGGAATATTGTTTTTTCTTACCTAATTTATAGTCACCACAATGTGATTCAAACCCATATGCTCTTGTTCGTAGTATATTGGTTCAAATCACTTATATGGGGTGCACAACATAGAGGAATTTTCAGACATCCTAAATTGAAGGAATAAACATGCATTATAAATGAATGGCAAGAATTTGACTGGTCGAGAATGGATGGCACGTAATGGAAACGGAGTATGTAACAAATGATCTTGGCCCCTTATATTATCAGATAAAACATGTATTCAAAAGGTATGTCATGATGTACTAAACCGTCGGGCTATTTAAAATTTACACATTCACAATTGTGAGCTCCCTCCCCTTGTAGTGAGAGATCAAAGCTAGGTACCCCTTAAGAACTTAATGTGATCCACAATGTGCGTGCAACCCACAGGCCCTTGCAAGTTGCACTGACTTCCCTGCCTGATCAAGGTAAGGCATGGCTTTTCTTTTATATCCTTCTCTTGTACCTATGGTGGTACAATCGATTGCTAAAGCCGTTCTCTTTCTTAGCTTGTGAATTGTGGTCATAGTTGTGACACATCCAACATTAAAGTTAGCTATTTATTTCAATTTATAACTGTCACAATTAGACTTGAAATTGTTTATAAGATTAAATTGTAGACAACTCATAGCAATGCAAATAATAAATCATAATAGTGTTATAATGTTATGCCACTGGACTGTCCAATACATTGTTGGATTAATATGTCTAAAGGTCAAAGTTGAAACCTGAAACATACCAGCCCTTAAGATAAATGGATGGTGGGTTTTTTTATTCATGGCTGTCCATGCACCTCTCACAAATGTGCTATTAAAACACATATTTTTCTATCAGTGACATTAGATCCCCACAAACTTTCAAGATTAAATTAAGAGAACTACATGTCAAAGTTTCCACAAAGAAATATTTATCTCAACATAGAAAAACTGTGATCAACAACCCCAGACAGATGCATATTATGATGTTGTTTGTGTCTTAAGCAACCTCTTGTAATATTTTTCTCCTTTAGTACTAACTTGGAGAAAGGTATGTCGTTCACGGCACCATTCAAATGGAGAAAGGAAAGATCATGATGGGATATATTTAGTCACAAGAGGGAGAAGGCCTTGCCTGCTTCAAATCCAAAAAGATAGAGCGTCCTTGGGATATCACACATAATGAGAGCGACCCAAAGCAAGATTTTTACTCCCCTTTGATTTGTGGTTCTGATCCGAACAGACTTTGTTGAAGTCTTATCAACCCATCTAGAGACATTTAAACAACTTTGTTCATTCATGTCAGATGAATATATTCCATGAAATGAAAGCATTTTCATTTGGTGTGTTGATTCATATCTATTGCAGTACCACACCTATTAGGATAAATGATTTGTAGAATTGTTGTATTTGATATCTGGAGTTCCATTATGTGTTGTGCACCGATTCTAATTTATTGTTTCCCTCGTGAAAAAGAAACGCACAACCATCTGAGTAACTATTAGTTTTTTTTTTTAGATCAAGAGCACTTCTCTTCATTAACAACAACAGCAACAACAACCAAGCTTTTTTTTCCAAGCAAGTTGGGGTAGGCTAGAGATGAAACCTACAGGGACCAACACGAGAGGCAAAACCAAAAAAGTAGAAGGAAGAGGGAGGATGGAACAAGGAAAAAGACTAAAAGGGTTAAAGAAAACAAGGAGGAAATCAAGATTCCGGTACGTGGATTGCTTGCTTCCACGCTCCCCTATCTATGGCTAGCTCTTTAGCGATATTCTAGTCCTTTAGATCTCTCTTTACCAACTCCGCCCAAGTCAAAGTTAGTCGGCCTCTACCTCTCTTCACATTTTCGGGGCGTTGAATTATCCCGCTACGTAGCGGCGCCTCCTCGGGTCTCCGTTGGACATGTCCAAACCATCTCAAGCGGTGCTGAACAAT